>JAVIAB010000025.1:20231782-20317448 GCA_032433765.1 Megaustenia siamemsis | reverse complement strand
ATGCGGACATATAAAAACGTCCATTATTATTTCATTTATTCTGAATCAGAGGAGTCTTAACATTGATTACTAATCTGGCTGAACGAACGATAGTCCATCTTTTTTCCAATAGTCATTTTCTTCTTTTAAGACATGATCTTCACATTTGCACCAAAAAATCTTTGTCAATCTGTGATAGAGCAGATATGTCAGTCCTTTTATATCGCATAGTTTTAAACTTGTATTCTCAGCTGCCACCTGCCCTTTAATTTTTGCCCAAACGAGTTCAATGGGGTTTAATTGTGGATGATAAGGGGGCAGTCTCAAGCACGTATGACCATGCTGTGAATGATTTTGTCTATTTGGAATACTTTGGTCTTTTGCGATTTCTTAACAAGTGACAGTAATTCAGGTTTCAAAAATCCCTCGTTAAATGGAATTCCTTCCTTTCTTAGCCAGATCTTTATAACATCTTTTGTACTGGTAGATGTAGGAATTTTGTCTTCTTCTGCCACAGCGTTGTGGTACGACGCGTTGTCCATTACCAGACAGGATGGTCTGTCTAGAATTGGAAGAAGAGTATTTTCAATCCACTCTCTAAATATATGGCCATTCATCTCGGTGTGATAGTCCTGTTGTCAGTATAATTAGAGGTGAATATAAGTTCTGCATTTCTCACCAACCCTTCTTTTCGGCTGCCTGCATGTGCCATTATAATACGCTGTCCTTTTCCAGTGGGTACACATCTTTTAATACTTCCATCTGATAACTGCCATTCCTTTGCACTTGTGTGGTGAGAATTTATCCAAGATTCATCTAGAAATACAATATCATAACCTTGGTTACGCATTTCCCGTACTTCACGTAAATATTTACTCCTCATAGAAACTAAGTGCGGCTTCTCGCAGATGACATTTCTACCACTATCGTACTTTCTAACGTAAAACCGATGCTTCTAACAGTTCTCCATAATGTTGTTTTCGACACAACGATGTCATTTTCTGCTCTCAGTCGAATTTTCAGTTTTCTTAAAGTCACAGTTTCTTTGGAATCGAACATTTTACAAATTGCTCTTCTAATCACTTCCTTGTCAAAGCTATCTACTACTTTCTTTCTTCCTAGCGTCCTAGTCTTGATTGAACTGGACACTCCGTTAGCTTTAAGCACTTGTTTGAAAAAGCGTTTGCTTATACCCAATGTGTGAATAGTTCTCTTTTCTGGCTTTGAGATGCTTCGATACAGTTTTCCACGCTTAGCTTTCTATGCAAAATATTTATACACCTTTATTGCCACTGATTGCAATGTAAGGAACTTTACTTTTATACCATTGACTAACAGATCACAAATTTTAACGAAATTACCCAATAATTAGGATACGCCGTTGCACATAAATCACAACAAAACGACAGGAAATGGGATGCACCGATATAAAATTATAACTATGACGCGTTTTATGTGTTTTTAGTGCTTAAAACAGGGAAATTGGCGCGCATTACGTTCAAGATGACAAGTCCGTGGGTGCTCACTCATATGAAGCGGTAATTCCTCCAAATATATGGTTTGACCAAAATGCCTTAAATTTGTTATACTTCAAATAAAGAATATTTAAAACTATATGTTTGTTGGTGAGGAAATGATGTACTTCTTGGGACCAAAAAAATCACAAGACCGTATGCAAAATTTCAGCATTATCAATCAATGGTTGCAGAGATATGGAATTTTAAACACTTCAAAATATTTTGAAACGACCTATAGTAGCAGTGTACAAGTATGGTAGTACTAGTAGTAGAAGTAGAGGTATAGCAGTGTACAAGTAATGGTAGTAGCAGTGTACAAGTAAAGGTAGTAGCAGTGTACAAGTAGTAGTACTAGTAGTAGAAGTAAAGATAGTAGCAGTATACAAGTAATGGTAGTAGCAGTGTACAAGTAAAGGTAGTAGCAGTGTACAAGTAATGGTAGTAGCAGTGTACAAGTAAAGGTAGTAGCAGTGTACAAGTAATGGTAGTAGCAGTGTACAAGTAAAGTTAGTAGCAGTGTACAAGTAATGGTAGTAGCAGTGTACAAGTAAAGGTAGTAGCAGTGTACAAGTAATGGTAGTAGCAGTGTACAAGTAAAGGTAGTAGCAGTGTACAAGTAAAGGTAGTGGCAGTGTACAAGTAATGGTAGTAGCAGTGTATAAGTAATGGTAGTAGCAGTGTACAAGTAAAGTTGAAGCAGTAGTCGTAGAAGTTATAGCCCTAAAAGTAGTAGCTGTTGTTGTAGAAGTTATAGCCGTAGTTATAGCAGTAATTGTTGTAGAAGTGGTAGTAATATTAGAAATAGAAGCAGTAATTGTTGTTATAACAGTGGAAGTTGTAGTAGTAATTGTTGTTATACCAATAGTAGTTGTAGTAGTAATTGTTGTTATAACAATAGTAGTTGTAGTAGTAATTGTTATTATAACAATAGTAGTTGTAGTAACAATTGTTGTTATAACCATAGTAGTTGTAGTAGTAATTGTTGTTATAACAGTGGAAGTTGTAGTAGTAATTGTTGTTATAACAATAGTAGTTGTAGTAGTAATTGTTGTTATAACAGTGGAAGTTGTAGTAGTAATTGTTGTTATAACAATAGTAGTTGTAGTAGTAATTGTTGTTATAACAGTGGAAGTTGTAGTAGTAATTGTTGTTATAACAATAGTAGTTGTAGTAGTAATTGTTGTTATAACCATAGTAGTTGTAGTAGTAATTGTTGCTATAACAGTGGAAGTTGTAGTAGTAATTGTTGTTATAACAATAGTAGTTGTAGTAGTCTATCTATCTATCTTTCGTTCGCCTGAAGCATTGTCTATATCTGCAATGTCGTTTCCTGTATAAATGTTACTGTCTTTTGTAATTCTTGCAGTGGCCCATATAGTTTTGTCTGTAGTGTTGTATCTATGGGCCAATGGATTTCCTCAGTCTACTATATTCAGTGCAGTCTTGAAGTATGTGTTCAGCAGTCTGGGGCGCTGTCCACATGTACAAGTAGTTGAGGTGCCGATCTTGAATTTTGTATACATGTGACTATGGAGTCGATTGTGTCCTGTTCTGAGACGTATAATGATAACTTGTTCATATCTATTCATATTATAAAAGGCATCCTGATTTGGGGCTTGTGGTCCTCTGATTGATTTGATTATCTGTTTCTTATGATGGTATGTAACAGGTGTATCTAGTTGTGTGCCTGTTGAACCTTCCTTTGCCAACTGATCTGCTTTCTCATTTCCTGGTATTCCACAGTGAGATGGGATCCACTGCAGGGCAACCCTGTGGTGCTTGCAGAGTTCAGTCAATAAGGTCTGCAGATGTGGTAATTTTCTGGATTGTAGTGCCTGGAGTACTGATCTTGCATCTGTCAAAAACACTACAGGCTGCGGGCTAAGATTAATGTTCAGCAGTTTTTCTATTGCTAACTTTATTGCTTGTATTTCTGCATCATAATTGTGACAATATTCCCTGTTGCTATTTTATTCATATCCTAGTGTTATTTGGGTATTCTATATATGCACCTGCTCCCCATTTTTTACTGCATTCTGTGCTGATCCATCTGTATACACACGATCCATAGGTCTTGTGGGTATTCTTCATCCAGGAAACTGAGAGTTATTGTTTTTCGCTGTAGACTATTCTGTTCCTCTTTATCAACTATTCCTTTCACTTCTGTCCGTATTTGAACTGATAATCCAGATTCCTCTGTCCAGGGAGTCTGTTCTGGTATGGGCAGTAGGGGTTAACAGCTCTGGCATGTCTGGTGTTTGTCTACTAATACGCTTGGCTTGGTGGATAAAACTGCTTCTCTTAAGTCGTCCCAATGCAAGATTTTGGAATCGGTCCTTCATTGGATGTCTCGGCATGCAAGCAAATTTTTCTGCCTGTATCAGCACCTTTGTGTCCCTCCGTTTCTCAGTGCTGGTATCCTCACAATTTCTCCATCTCTAATATTGGTGTTGATTTCATTGCTCCTGTGATGACCCTAAGTGCCTGGTTTTGTACTTTATCCAGTTCTTGAAGTGTGGTGTTTGATGCTGAACACCATGCAGATGATCCATATTCTAAATGTGGGCGTATACTCTGTTGGTAAACTTTACTGAGTATTTTCCCACTCGCACCCCACGTAGTTCCACACAGCTTTCTTAGAATAGCCAATTTTCTCCTTGCTTTTTGGGTTGCCTTATTTATCTGCTGTTTCCAAGATAGTTTGTTATCAAATGTAACTCCGAGATACGTAGCCTGTATGTCTTCTTTCACAGGCTCATTGTTTATATAGATGGCTCCTGCTTTTTGTTTTGGGGAAAGAGTGAAAAGTGTAGTACTGCATTTGTCTGTATTGATGCTGATACACCATCTATTTGTCCATGAATTCAGTGCATTCATAGCTCTTTGTAACAATTTGGAGGCCACTGTTGCATACTCCTCTGTGCACCACATTACCAAGTCATCTGCATACATTGCCACTTTGATACCATGTGGTAGTTCAGTAACTAGGTCATTGATGTAGATCAGAAAAAGTGTTGGAGATAGTACCCCTCCCTGTGGAACGCCCTGGCGCAGTAAGACCTTCTTACTCTTAAGACCATCCAGTTGCACTCTGGCTCTCCTGTTATGCAGGTATGCTTTGACCCATTTGTACATCCTGCCATTTACTCCATAATTTCTCAGTTTCTTCAAAAGCCCTTCCTTCCATACCTTATCAAATGCTTTCTTTAGGTCTATCCATGCTGCTAGTACCAGTTTCTTTTCTTGAAACGCATCCTCAATTTCCTGGGAAAGATAGGTTGCCTGATCTTCGGTAGAGTAACACTGTCTAAAGCCTGCTTGTTGTGGGACAAGGAGATTTTCACTTTCCAGGTACCACTGCAGTCTGAGATTGATTATACGTTCCATTGTTTTACACAAACAGCTTGTAAGGCTGATTGGTCTATAGCTGGATGTCATTGAACCATCTTTTCCTGGCTTTAGTAATGGTATCATAATTGCTTCTCTCCATGCCTGTGGCACTTTACCTGTGATCCAGCAAATGTTGTAGATCTGCAGTAGTTTTGCTTTAGCTGCAGTTCCCAAGTTCTTAATCATTTCATTAGACACTCATCACTACCTGGTGACTTTTTCATTTTTAATTTGGATATTGCCAGCTCTAGCTCTCTTGTGTAATGGGTATTTCCATGACTTCATGTGCAGTCTCTTCTTGTCTTGCATTTGTTGTTTTAGACGGGTCTCTTGACGTTTCTCTAGGCTAATTTCAATATTGTTGTCATTTGCAAAGGAGTCTGCAAAGTGATTTGCTGCATGTTTACCTGTTAGAATGTTTCCATCCTTCTTCAGTGTAATTTTTGTGTTCCTTCTGTACCCTCATCATTCAGCTGTTTTACAAGCTTCCACACTTTTCTTGTGTCTCGTTCTAGATTCATGTACTCTGTTTTCTCTTTCCAACTTCTCCGTCTGGCTTGTAGTTTAGCCCATTGAAATTTGGCTTTAGCATGCTGATAGTTATTGTGGTGTTCCTGGCAGGGGTTATTTTCTGCTTGTTTTCGAGATGTTTCCATGTCATTGTGCAGTTGCTCTAGTTCACTATTCCAGTATGGTTGTAGTGTTCCGTGCCCCTCTGGTATTGTTTCACTGGCAGCTTGTATTATTAGTCTACTGAATTCATCAACTATTTTGTTGATGTCTCTGTCTGTATTTAGATCTTTAGTCAGTACACTGGTGTAAGGTTGATACATTTTCCAGTCTGCCTTTTTGTAATTCCATCTGGAGAGAGTGCTGCTCTCCCTGACGGCCTCATTTGCACCACTAAAAAGACAGGTCGGTGGTCGCTGCCTCCAAGTTGTTTCCCAACAATACGTGTGATATTCCAATCCAGGTCTGGTGAATGGAAAGCAAGGTCTGGTGTAGATGTGGTATGCCATGATCTGGAATAGAATGTTGGTGGATCTGTTGCCTGGTTAATAGTATAAGCCCATTGTCATCCTGCCAATTTTCAAGTTCTTCACCTCTCCTGTCCATATCTTCATAGCCCCAGCTCTGTGAATGGCTGTTAAAGTCTCCACATACAATTATTCTTTCTTTTAATGTAATTGTGTCTAGTGCTAGTGGGCGGTCACTCGGACAGTAGTAGTTTAGTAGATGGAAGTCTGTATTTCCTGTCCTGAGGTGCAGTATTTGATATTCCGCCCCATCCATATACACTTCAATCTGACATGCATTAATGTTGTTCCTTACAAGAGTCAGTATTCCGCCCTTTTGTCTGTTTCCTGTCAGATCGGTAGCACTGGTATCCCTAATCTTCAAGGCTATGTCGTTGTTTAGATGGGTTTCCTGCAAACAGCATATGCTTACTTGTTCTTCATGCAGGATATTTTCTAATTCTATCTTTTTACTGTACCCATCTCTTTTGCTGTTGATGCCTTCAGCATTCCAGTGCATTATTTTGAGTGGTCTTATTTTGGGTTGGCCAGTAACTCTATTCTCTCGCCCCCTGACTCCACAGAGCGATTGAGAAGGACATCCAGTAATATAGGTTGGGCCCTTTCGAGGCTGAGGGCCGGCGCTGCACCTGCCTGAGTGTCCATCACAGGGCGAGTGCCATATCGATTTGCAGTTATAGGCATGCTTCCCATTGGCGTGAGTGCGTGGCATCCTGATTTTTGTAGTGCGCCTTTTGGCTGGTTGCCTCCGACTTCAGCACTTAAAATTGCTAGAGCAGACTGTGGTCTTGCACGGGTGTAGGAAGGCCTGGCCAGTCTTGGTTTTCAGTCCCTGGTGACTGTTAAGCCCCATCCCCACGACAAGGAGCTGGCCTTGATGGGGGTTGTAGTAGTAATTGTTGTGTATACCAGTGGAAGTTGTAGTAGTAATTGTTGTTATAACAATAGTAGTTGTAGTAGTAATTGTTGTTATAACAGTGGTAGTTGTAGTAGTAATTGTTGTTATAACAATAGTAGTTGTAGTAGTAATTGTTGTTATAACAGTGGAAGTTGTATTAGCAATTGTTGTTATAAACAATAGTAGCTGTAGTAGTAATTGTTGTTATAACAGTGGAAGTTGTAGTAGCAATTGTTGTTATAACAATAGTAGCTGTAGTAGTAATTGTTGTTATAACATTAGTAGTTGTAGTAGTAATTGTTGTTATAACAATAGTAGTTGTAGTTGTAATTGTTGTTATAACAGTGGAAGTTGTAGTAGTAATTGTTGTTATAACAATAGTAGTTGTAGTTGTAATTGTTGTTATAACAGTGGTAGTTGTAGTAGTAATTGTTGTTATACCAATAGTAGTTGTAGTAGTAATTGTTGTTATAACAATAGTAGTTGTAGTAGTAATTGTTGTTATAACAATAGTAGTTGTAGTAGTAATTGTTGTTATAACAATAGTAGTTATTACTGGTATCAGTTGCCATCATAACAGGTGAAGATTGTCTTGCTTCCAGAGACTGTGAAGATCTATTGATATAGACGAGCTAGTATTCATCACCATAATGTACTATACGGATTGGCATAGGCGATCATGTGCTTCCACAATCTTCTACCTACCGTACATTATAAAAAGTAAAGAGCCCTGTCACGCCAAGTGGCGTATAGGGAATATGGTGTTAGTGACCATATATGTTACAGACCTTCGGCACATGATTTTCTGGGGTAATGTGGTCGGTATTCATCATCATCGAGTGCCCTCTCCGCATCGAAGGTTGGCTACCATGGAGCGCCATTCCACTCTGTCTCTTGCTTTGATGGTGCAGATTGCCATAGGCTGACTTGTCCATCTTTTCATGTTACTCGTCCATGTTAGTCTTGGTCTGCCCCTGCCTCTTTTACCTTGTATTTTCCCTTCTAATATTACTTTTATTAGACTGTTGTGTCTTTTAACATGACCAAAAAATTTCATTTGTCTTGCTCTAATTGTGTTTAGTAGTTCTTTTTTCATTTTTAGTTGTTTTAAAAATTTCTTCGTTTGTTTTCTTTTCTTTCCATCCAATTCTACCTATTCTTCTATAGATCCACATTTCAAAGGCTTCAATTTTCTGTTCTGTTTTCTGGTCTAATGTCCATGTTTCTGCACCATACAGGAATATTGAGAAGATGTAACATTTTGCTATTCTTAGTTTCAGCCCTGGTGTTATTTGTTTTGATGTTAGTATATTTTTCATGGCATTGAAATTACTTTTTGCCATTCCTATTCTTGTATTTATTTCAGTTGTACATTTTCCATCACTGGTTATAGTATGTCCCAGGTAGTTGTAGCTCTGGACTGTCTCCAGATGTATTATTATAGGTCAGTATTACGCCTTTACTTTCCCAGAAAAAAATCCGATACCCATTAAAGGCTGGGTGAACTCGGAAGCCGTCGATTAGGATCGAACCCTACCTCTTGTCCTTTGTAGTCCAGTTCACTAACCACTGAGCTATCGCAGCTCCCCCTCCGTAATAACATTCGTTTACTATTATTTGTCTCCAAAGAGAGAAAATACTGCATAGTTTGTTGTCGTGGCACAGTTAATAGTTAACAAGAGTATGAGTTATTTACGGGTCATCATCATTGCACTCCGAACATGTCCGTTCCAACTAACCAGTGATCTATCTCGGCTCCATTTCTACATGACGTGCATCATATCATTTCTGTTCTTAACTGTTTTCCATGCCATGACACCAAGCTATCTAGTATTTTCTCTCTTGTCTTTTATTTTGCCAGTTGTATCCAAGTATTCCAACTTTCCTCTTCTCATGATGTGCCCGAAAAATGTTGATTGTTTCTTTCTGATGTTTTTAGTAGCTCCCTTTTTGTATTGGCCTATTTGGGAACTTCCTTATTGGTCTTTTTTAGTTGTCCAGAGAACTTTCAACATTCTTCTGAGAAATCCCATCTCTGTGGCCTCTAATCGTCTTTTCATTGTTTGTTTACTGTCCATGATTCGCTTCCATATGTCAGAATTGGTTCTATATAGCACCGATGAACTCTCTTCCTCACTTCTATTGACATAGATTTGTTGCGTAAGATATTTTTCATTTTCTGAAATGCTATTTTGGTCTGAGCTACTCTGCTTTTTATTTCTGTGGTACATCTTCCATCTGATGTTATTATTGTGCCCAAGTATTTGACGCGTTGCACTTGTTTCAGATTTGTCCTGTTTATTTTTATGCTGCATGATGGTGAAGATTGTTTCTTCGATATGACCATTACTTCTGTTTTCTTACTATTCAGACTGAGACCTTTCTTGATGCTTGAACAACATTTAAACAAAATCAGTACTGCAGTAACGATAGGAGGCTTTCCAGCTGCATCCAGGGTTTCGAAGTTCAGAACACGTAATCCCCATCTTTAACCTTGACCCCGCTTGTGTTATGGAAAGGTCACCTCTTTGCTGCGTTTGCTCTTGAGTGACATAAAGTAGCACAAAGTTATGTACTTTCACTACTTCTGTATGGTTACCAATAATGGAAAATGAAAAATTGAAACTCATAATTTCACACAACCTGCCTGATGAATATTATCAGATTATTTTGGTTAGATCCACTCTAACTGAGTACATGTTAGTACGTTGCACTATGTTCTGCGTCAATGGCCCAGTGCATCCGATTTTTCCCAGCATTTTATTCAAGTTTGCTTTCCTTAGCCTTTGATTGTCCCCAATCTTCCTGCAAGGCATCAGATTGTCTTATCTGTAGGGGGATTCTGCCCTTAGATGGTCGGCCCTTCCGGGTTTACAAGCACCATCTGCCCGAGCTTTGTGTAGAGTTATCTCTCTCATAGGTGGCCTTGTCTTCGGAGCTCTGGAGCACCATCTGCCTACCGAATCACTTGAACAGACAGCTGCCTTCATAAGAGAGTCCGGAGTCCTAGTCTGAATGAGCCATGATCGCAGAAGAGGAAGATTATTTTGGTGAAATCAAATCAGCAACTGCAGTTATAATTGCGTTGTGTTGCAGTTCATGTATTTAGCTTTGATTACCTTAAACAGTAGTTTGTTTGACTGGATAGTTTGTTTGACTGGATAGTTTGTTTGACTTGATAGTTTGTTTGACTGGATAGTTTGTGTGACTGGATAGTTTGTTTGACTGGATAGTTTGTTTGATTGGATAGTTTGTTTGACTGGATAGTTTGTTTGACTGGATAGTTTATTTGACTGGATAACTCTCTAAATCTGCTTCATTGACTCCGCATGTTGAAACTATTTTACCTGCCAAATTGTCTTCTCGTATTATTCCTCAGCAACCTTTTCAAGAAAAAAAAAGCATAATTGTGTCCACTGATTTTTCTCAACAACTTTCTCTGTTTGTCGGTTTCTGTGTTCTTCTTCGTTCCATTATCACAGACGGACAAAGCAGTCAATGACCTGCATACCTCCTGGTACCTTCTTCGTTCCATTATCACAGACGGACAAAGCAGTCAATTACCTGCATACCTCCTGGTACCTTCTTCGTTCCATTATCACAGACGGACAAAGCAGTCAATGACCTGCATACCTCCTGGTACCTTCTTCGTTCCATTATCACAGACGGACAAAGCAGTCAATGACCTGCATACCTCCTGGTACCTTCTTCGTTCCATTATCACAGACGGACAAAGCAGTCAATGGTCTGCATACCTCTTGGTACCTTCTTCGTTCCATTATCACAGACGGACAAAACAGTCAATGACCTGCATACCTCCTGGTACCTTCTTCGTTCCATTATCACAGACGGACAAAACAGTCAATGACCTGCATACCTCCTGGTACCTTCTTCGTTCCATTATCACAGACGGACAATGCAGTCAATGGTCTGCATACCTCTTGGTACCTTCTTCTTTCCATTATCACAGACGGACAAAGCAGTCAATGACCTGCATACCTCCTGGTACCTTCTTCGTTCCATTATCACAGACTGACAAAGCAGTCAATGACCTGCATACCTCTTGGTACCTTCTTCGTTCCATTATCACAGACGGACAATGCAGTCAATGGTCTGCATACCTCTTGGTACCTTCTCCAGTAACACCAAACAGCATCCCTCTCAGGGTGCCAAATGTTGGCTTGTTCTATTCTTCTTTATTTCCACCGACCTACGCCATGGAGAACTTCACCTCTCTTTTTCATCTTCCCCCCCCCCCCAGAGTCCACTGTTTGACAGTTCTTGTGATTATTTCTGGAACGTTGATTAACACGTGACCGTTCTACTCCATCTCTTGTCTATTATCAATGTGTGTATCTATTCTTGACACTTTCTTATTTTATTTGGCCAAGATATTCTGATACATTGAGTTATTGTGTTATTTATGAATTATCATCATTGCACTCCGAACATGTTCATATGTACTCAGATCCCCCGAAGCCGCGATAGCTCAGTGGTTAGTGAACTGGACTACAAAGGACAAGAGGTAGGGTTCGATCCCAACCGACGGCTTCCGGTTCACCCAGCCTTTAATGGGTACCGGATTTTTTTTCTGGGAAAGTAAAGCGGCACGGGCGTAATACCGACCACATTACCCTAAAAAACATGTGCCGAAGGTCTGTAAAATATTTTGGCCATTAACACCATATTCCCTATACGCCACTTGGCGTGATGGGGGCTCTTTACATTTATTTAACTATGTTCCCTTTCCTAATTCACTCCCTTCCCAATTTATTCTTTCCTGATTTGTTCCTTCCTTAATCCCTTTATTTCGTAATTTTTCTTCCCTATTTTTTCAGATATTACTTAACTCTTTCACTATTATCTTCCTCCCTTATCAATGTCTTCTCCCCCCCCCCCCCAACTTATATTTCTTCATTCCAGCACCTATTCTCTCCTTCCATTCTCCCCCCTTTTTCTATGTTTATTATTTAAAAGACCGTTTCCATGTTTTACGTAACAACTGACAACTAACGTATGTTATGTGCACGTTTCAGTTCCTCATATGTGATTTGTGATTTCCACATACGGTTTGTTGAGTTGAGACAGTTGTAGGTTGTTGTAGTTGTTGAGTTGAGACAGATAGTTGTATGTTGTTGTAGTTGTTGAGTTGAGACAGATAGTTGTATGTTGTTGTAGTTGTTGAGTTGAGACAGATAGTTATAGGTTGTTGTAGTTGTTGAGTTGAGACTGATAGTTGTAGTTGTTGAGTTGAGACAGTTGTAGGTTGTTGTAGTTGTTGAGTTGAGACAGATAGTTATAGGTTGTTGTAGTTGTTGAGTTGAGACTGATAGTTGTAGTTGTTGAGTTGAGACAGTTGTAGGTTGTTGTAGTTGTTGAGTTGAGACAGTTATAGGTTGTTGTAGTTGTTGAGTTGAGACAGATAGTTATAGGTTGTTGTAGTTGTTGAGTTGAGACTGATAGTTGTAGTTGTTGAGTTGAGACAGTTGTAGGTTGTTGTAGTTGTTGAGTTGAGACAGATAGTTATAGGTTGTTGTAGTTGTTGAGTTGAGACAGATAGTTATAGGTTGTTGTAGTTGTTGAGTTGAGACTGATAGTTGTAGTTGTTGAGTTGAGACAGTTGTAGGTTGTTGTAGTTGTTGAGTTGAGACAGATATTTATAGGTTGTTGTAGTTGTTGAGTTGAGACTGATAGTTGTAGTTGTTGAGTTGAGACAGTTGTAGGTTGTTGTAGTTGTTGAGTTGAGACAGATAGTTGTATGTTGTTGTAGTTGTTGAGTTGAGACAGATAGTTGTATGTTGTTGTAGTTGTTGAGTTGAGACAGTTGTAGGTGTTGTAGTTGTTGAGTTGAGACAGATAGTTATAGGTTGTTGTAGTTGTTGAGTTGAGACTGATAGTTGTAGTTGTTGAGTTGAGACAGTTGTAGGTTGTTGTAGTTGTTGAGTTGAGACTGATAGTTGTAGTTGTTGAGTTGAGACAGTTGTAGGTTGTTGTAGTTGTTGAGTTGAGACAGATAGTTGTATGTTGTTGTAGTTGTTGAGTTGAGACAGATAGTTGTATGTTGTTGTAGTTGTTGAGTTGAGACAGTTGTAGGTTGTTGTAGTTGTTGAGTTGAGACAGATAGTTATAGGTTGTTGTAGTTGTTGAGTTGAGACTGATAGTTGTAGTTGTTGAGTTGAGACAGTTGTAGGTTGTTGTAGTTGTTGAGTTGAGACAGATAGTTATAGGTTGTTGTAGTTGTTGAGTTGAGACTGATAGTTGTAGTTGTTGAGTTGAGACAGTTGTAGGTTGTTGTAGTTGTTGAGTTGAGACAGTTATAGGTTGTTGTAGTTGTTGAGTTGAGACAGATAGTTATAGGTTGTTGTAGTTGTTGAGTTGAGACTGATAGTTGTAGTTGTTGAGTTGAGACAGTTGTAGGTTGTTGTAGTTGTTGAGTTGAGACAGATAGTTATAGGTTGTTGTAGTTGTTGAGTTGAGACAGATAGTTATAGGTTGTTGTAGTTGTTGAGTTGAGACTGATAGTTGTAGTTGTTGAGTTGAGACAGTTGTAGGTTGTTGTAGTTGTTGAGTTGAGACAGATATTTATAGGTTGTTGTAGTTGTTGAGTTGAGACTGATAGTTGTAGTTGTTGAGTTGAGACAGTTGTAGGTGTTGTAGTTGTTGAGTTGAGACAGATAGTTGTATGTTGTTGTAGTTGTTGAGTTGAGACAGATAGTTGTATGTTGTTGTAGTTGTTGAGTTGAGACAGTTGTAGGTTGTTGTAGTTGTTGAGTTGAGACAGATAGTTATAGGTTGTTGTAGTTGTTGAGTTGAGACTGATAGTTGTAGTTGTTGAGTTGAGACAGTTGTAGGTTGTTGTAGTTGTTGAGTTGAGACTGATAGTTGTAGTTGTTGAGTTGAGACAGTTGTAGGTTGTTGTAGTTGTTGAGTTGAGACAGATAGTTGTATGTTGTTGTAGTTGTTGAGTTGAGACAGATAGTTGTATGTTGTTGTAGTTGTTGAGTTGAGACAGTTGTAGGTTGTTGTAGTTGTTGAGTTGAGACAGATAGTTATAGGTTGTTGTAGTTGTTGAGTTGAGACTGATAGTTGTAGTTGTTGAGTTGAGACAGTTGTAGGTTGTTGTAGTTGTTGAGTTGAGACAGATAGATTATAGTTGTTGAGTTGAGACAGATAGTTTTAGTTGTTGAGTTGAGACAGTTGTAGGTTGTTGTAGTTGTTGAGTTGAGACAGATAGTTGTAGTTGTTGAGTTGAGACAGATAGTTGTATGTTGTTGTAGTAGATAGTACTTTCTTTGATGACATTATTTTATTCTATGGAACAATTGATCTCAATTTTAGGAAACAAGCAACTAATTGCAATGCCGCGGTAAAGCTGGTAGCAAGGAGACAGTAGTGAGGTGTGCTATATTCAATCTCTCAATTCGTCTCAATTTTAATTCGTGAGAAATTACTTAGAATTAAGGTTTCAAAAAGGACGAAAAATAAACATTTATATATTCAGGCAACACAAGAGAACACCAAAGAGGGGTAGAAATACTAATAAAAAGAGAGCTACATAAATATATAAGTACCTACTGCACATAAAATGATAGAACACCAAGGCTAAAACTAAGAATAGCAAAATATAATTTCTCAACATTCCTGTATGGAGCAGAAACATGGACACTAGATAAGAAAACAGAACAGAAAATTGAAGCCTTTGATATATGGATTTATATTTTCAGAATAATAGGTAGAGTTGGGTAGAAAGAAAAGAAAAGAAATAATGAAATCTTAAAACAACTAAAAATGAAAAGAGAACTACTAAACACAATTCAAACAGGACAAATAAGATTTTTGGGCATGTTAAAATACACAACAGTACTAAAAGTAGTCTTGGAATGGAAAATACAAGGTGAAAGAGGCAGTGATTAAGACTAACATGGACGAGTAACATCAAAAGATGGAAAAATCTGCCTATGACAACTTGCACCACCAAAGCGCGAGACAAGAGAAATGGCGCTCCATGGTAGCCAACCTTCGATGCGGAGACGACCTATATAGACACTGAAAAGAACACTTATAAGAGAAGCAAAGTTGGCAGGCATAGACTCATTAGATAAGATCGAACGTATACCTCAGAATATCAGTGATGGATGGTGAAACACGGAACGAGAACTATGTCACTTCTAGCGTCGCTGAAATCATCTAGAATGTTTCAAATAGGGAACAGGCAAATAATTGCAATGCTGCGGTAAAGCTGGTAGCAAAGAGCCAGTGGTATGGTGTGCTAAACACTCCAAAGTATGATGACAGCTTTACAAAGAAGGAACACAACACAATACTGACGTTTCGGCCTGTGGCCTTCTTCAGAATACAGGGACAACGACAACCAACGGTGAAGCACAATTATCTATTACTATTATATATATTATCTATAACTACATGTTAGATGAATACGTCTGAGAAACGTGAGAATACGTCTCAATCGATGCTATATAGAATACGTACCAATCGATGCTATATAGAATACGATACAGCCGTATATCAATCTGTTTCTATTGTTCTTCTTCTTTCCATCCTTATTTGCCTTTCGGTGTCGAGAGTAGATATATTGTGCGATCTATTGCTCTTCTTTTGGCCTGAGAATGTTTCAAATGTTTGACGTGTTGTATCGATTCTCGGAGGTTTCTCAACACATATTTTGGTTCCAACCCTCCTACAGTTTAAAAACCCTGCAGTAGTAAGATGATGAGCTGACAGGTCATTTCACTTTCCGGAGAACCAATCAGAAGTAGAGAAAGAAAGAAGAAGACCGGTTGGTGGGAACGGATTAAGGGGAGTGGTAGGGGGAATCAATCAGAACGTTTGTGTAAGACCCAGGGCGGTGACTGACCTCCTGCAGCCTGTTCTGAATATGCAATTATATTTTTTGGGAGAGCTGCCTCAAATTCATTATCGTTAAGTTGTGTGATTTTATTTGCTGGATATTTGTTAGCTGAGAGGACCCTAGAGGTCGAATTAAAAGAAAATTGAATCGTTTCTCTCGACCATAATCATCATTATCATGTGCCATACCGGTTGGTGTAGGCGACCATGTCCTTCCACAATCTTCTATCTACAGTGCATCATATCAGTTCTGTTGTTGACTGTTTTCCATGCCATGACACCAAGTTATCCAGTATTTTCTCTTTTTGTCGTCCGCGATCTCGCTTTCCTTGTATCTTGCCAGTTGTAACCAAGTATTCCAACTTTCCTCTCCTCATAATGTGCCCGAAAAATGTTAATTGTTTCTTTTTGATGTTTCTTATGAGCTCCCGTTTTGTATTGGCATATTTGGGAACTTCCTCATTGGTCTTTTTAGTTGCTCAGAGAACTTTCAACATTCTTCTGATAAATCCCATCTCTGTTGCCTCTAACCGTCTTTTCATTTTTCTCTCGATATGTATCTGTTTATCAACGTTTGTTTGTGACTTTTAAAACATATGATATTTTCTTTCATTTATTTGTATCAGATTCTAACTATTTATCTGTGTATGTTTCTCGCGGTTTGATTTATACGTTGCTATTAACTGTTTCTTTCTTTTTTACAGTTTGTGTGTCAACCCTAAACAGTAGGTATTCATTTTTATTTTTCTCCTTCTCGTTTTCCATTTTATATATCTTGACGCCCATCCTACCTCTCCTCATGTAGTATTAATTTCTCTCTCCTTTATTATTTCTACATCCTTCTCTCCTAGCCCTCCACTTGATCATCTAACATGTAGTTATAGATAATTGTGCTTCACCGTTTGTTGTCGTTGTCCTTGTATTCTGAAGAAGGCCACAGGCGGCCGACAAACGTCAGTATTGTGTTGTGTTCCTACTTTGTAAAGCTGTCATCATACCTTGGAGTGTCTAACACACCCACCACTGGCTCCTTGCTACCAGCTTTACCGCAGCATTGCAATTATTTGCCTGTTCCCTATTGCCCTTTATTCGGTTAGTGATCGATTACAGATCCTTTCCAGCATGTGCGACAGCCACATTGGTGCCAAACGTAGCAGGATTGTCTTCCTTTGAAATGAACTAACGAGACTGAAATAGAGATTTTGTATTTGGTCTGTGGGCCATATAGAACTTCCTTATATCCAGACTCGGCTTGTGTTACGTCATGCCTTCGTTCTGGTGCGACCTACAATGATACACCGATTTATCTCTCAGTACATGTGACCTACGATGATACACCGATTTATCTCTCAGTACTTGTAACCTACAATGGTACACCGATTTATCTCTCAGTGCATGTGACCTACGATGATACACCGATTTATCTCTCAGTACTTTTAACCTACAATGGTACACCGATTTATCTCTCAGTACTTGTAACCTACAATGATACATCGATTTATCTCTCAGTACATGTGACCTACGATGATACATCGATTTATCTCTCAGTACTTGTAACCTACAATGGTACATCGATTTATCTCTCAGTACTTGTAACCTACAATGGTACATCGATTTATCTCTCAGTACTTGTAACCTACAATGATACATCGATTTATCTCTCAGGACATGTGACCTACGATGATACATCGATTTATCTCTCAGTACTTGTAACCTACAATGGTACATCGATTTATCTCTCAGTACTTGTAACCTACAATGATACACCGATTTATCGCTCAGTACTTTTAACCTACAATGGTACACCGATTTATCTCTCAGTACTTGTAACCTACAATGATACATCGATTTATCTCTCAGTACTTGTAACCTACAATGATACATCGATTTATCTCTCAGTACTTTTAACCTACAATGATACACCGATTTATCTCTCAGTACATGTGACCTACGATGATACACCGATTTATCTCTCAGTACTTGTAACCTACAATGATACATCGATTTATCTCTCGGTACTTGTGATCTACAATGATACATCGATTTATCTCTCAGTACATGTGACCTACAATGATACATCGATTCATCTCTCGGTGCATGTGACCTACAATGGTACACCGATTTATCTCTCAGTACATGTAACCTACAATGATACATCGATTTATCTCTCAGTACTTGTAACCTACAATGATACATCGATTTATCTCTCAGTACTTTTAACCTACAATGATACACCGATTTATCTCTCAGTACATGTGACCTACGATGATACACCGATTTATCTCTCAGTACTTGTAACCTACAATGATACATCGATTTATCTCTCGGTACTTGTGACCTACAATGATATACCGATTTATCTCTCGATACAAGAGGCTTATTATTGTTATTCCCCCTCCGTCCCCCGAGATAACAAAATGTTTACCAGAAATCTTCTAGTAGACGATTGTTTGTTCTTGTATTAATATTTGTTGGTTTGTTTCGTCTTTCTACAGCTTTCATCATCATCAAGTACCGGGCCTGCTGGTGATCATGTTTCTCCACAACTTTCGATCTCGACAGTTATTTATCATTTCGGTTGTTGACCTTCTGCCAAGCCAATCTCTTAAGCTGTCTGGTATTTTTCCTCTTTGCTTACATCTATCTCTTCGTCCCTCAATTTTCCCAGTTGTTACAATATATTCCAGTTGTTCTCTTCTCATTACATGGCCAAAAAATGAGAATTGTTTCTTCCTAATATTGGAAATTGGTTATATTGTTTCCGGTTGTTTCCAAAATGGAGGAATTATTTTCTCCGGCTTGGTATAGAACCGTTGATCAGAGGTTTAACAAGCCGCTATCGTAAAAACGATGTTGTTAATGAAACGTAGACCTGATACAGAATCTGTAAATTAGCAGTAGATAGTAGTGATAGTTTTTTCGGCCCTAAAACAACAACAAAAATAGGATTCTGGAATGTGCGAACAATGGCCGCTCCGACGAAACATGCACAGGTCGCGAGCGAGATGGACAGATACGATCTAGATATTTTAGGATTAAGCGAAATGCGCTGGCTTGGAACAGGTAGGAGATCTATTGATAATAAAATAGTAGTTTTTTCTGGAAGGGAAGATGGAAAACACCGTGAAGGAGTAGGCATAATGATGACAGACAAAGCTGCAAGAAGTTTATTAGAATGGGAACCGGTAAATAGCCGTCTGATACGAACACGATACAAAACAAAACATGGAAGACTTTCAATTATTCAATGTTATGCGCCTACTAACGAAGCTGATGATGAAGTTAAGGATGATTTTTATAACCAACTGCAACAACTTATAAACAAAATACCAAAACACGATCTTTTAATTGTAATGGGAGACTTCAACGCCAAAGTAGGACAAGATAACGCAGGAGTGGAACATGTGATGGGGAGAGAAGGCTGTAATACAACAAGTCAGAATGAAGAAAGATTAATAGAATTATGTTTAATAGAAAATTTAGTTATAGGTGGGACATTATTTCCACATAAAAATATCCACAAAACAACATGGATATCTCCTGATGATAGAACATCAAATCAAATTGACCACCTATGTATTAAACAACAATTCAGATCATCATTAATAGATGTAAGAGCATACAGAGGTGCTGATGTTAATAGTGACCACAACCTGTGCATTGGGAAAATAAGATTAAAATTTAGAAACCAACAGAAGAGGTCAATTACACATAAAATTGATAGTCATAAACTGAAAGATGAAGCAATAAAGGAAAAGTTTAACATAGAGCTAAGTAATTGTTATTCAGCACTTGGTGAAATAGACTTAGATATCAATGAAATGTGGGACTCACAGAGCAAAATACTAATGACAGCAGCAGAAGCAAGTGCTGGACTGAAGAAAATGGAAAAACGAGCTTGGATCTCAGACACCACATGGAAATACATCAAAGAAAGAAGAGAAGCGAAGAGAGCCATGACTAATGTAAAGACAGATCTTGGAAAGGTTCTGGCAAAAGCAACATACAAAGAATTAGACAACAAAGTGAAAAGTTCGGCAAGAAGAGATACAAGAGCTTATATAGACAACTTGGCAGAGAAAGCAGAGACAGCTGCAATTACAGGAGACAGCAGAACTCTTTATACTGTACAAAAGATGCTGACAAACACCTATACATCCAGTGGAACACCAATTCTAGACAAATCTGGATTAATGCTAACAACGAGCGCAGACATAAAAGCCCGTTGGGCGGAACACTTCAAAGAAATTCTTAACCGTCCACTACCTCACAGTTTAATAGATTTTGAAGCTGAAACACCAGCAGCAGAATTAGATGTAAATTTAGATGACTTCACCTTGAGTGAAATAGAAACCACCTTAAAGCTAATGACCAATAACAAGGCTGCTGGAGAGGATAAGTTAACAGCTGAGATCCTCAAGGCAATTGATAGCCATAATTTAATACATCTCCAAAAAATGTTCAACATCATTTGGAAAACAGAGAAGACGCCTCATAAATGGAAAAAAGGAATCATTGTTAAGATCCCAAAAAAGGGCAATCTTAGAGATTGTAACAATTGGAGAGGCGTGACACTTTTGTCAGTTGCCTCAAAATTATTCTGTAAAATCATCCTAAATAGAATAAAGGATTCAATAGATACAGTAATGCGTGAAGAACAGGCTGGGTTTAGAAAAGGGAGAAGCTGTCTTGACCACATTTTCACTCTACGACTTATATTGGAGGAACACATTGAAAAGCAAAAACCTTTTGTACTTAACTTCATCGACTTCAAAAAAGCATTTGATAGTATTCATAGAGATTCTTTGTGGAAAATTCTGAAGCAATATGGCTTACCATCAAAAATCATAAATATTATCAAAGACATGTATGATGGTTACACATGTGCAGTTCGAACAGAGGAAGGACTGAGCGAATGTTTCCCAATAGAAACTGGGGTTAAACAAGGATGTATTTTATCGCCCTTGTTATTTGGAATTGTTATGGACTTCATAATGAAGAAATGCTGCACTGGTAATAAAGGCATCGAATGGATACAAGGAGACCATTTGGAGGACCTGGACTTTGCTGATGACATAGTTCTCATCAGCAATCAGATAAAAACGATGCAGGAAAACACAAATGAACTATCATCAATAGCCAGCAAAATTGGGCTTGAGGTCAATCATGAAAAGACTAAAGTCATGAAAAGTTTAATTCCAACAAGTGACAAAATATACATGGAAAACAAACCAGTAGAAGAGATCGATCACTTCATCTATCTTGGAAGTCACATTGATCGAGAAGGGGATACGAGCAAAGAAATTAGAATCAGACTGGCTAAAGCAGCAATGTCTTTCAGAAGCCTTGAAAAGTTGTGGAAATCAAAACTCATTAGCACAAACACAAAACTTAGGCTATTCAAATCAAATGTACTATCAACCCTTACGTATGCGTGTGAAAGCTGGAAAACAACAAGAGATATAGAAACAAAGTTGAACGCATTCGAAAATAAATGTCTAAGGAAAATACTTGGTATAGAATGGAACGAATTCAAAACAAACGAGGAAATTAGAGAAATCGCCAATCAACCACTAATACATGTATCTTCAGTAATAAAGAAAAGACGATGGTCATACGTTGGACATGTGATGAGAAGAGATAATAATCGAATAGCAAAGCAAGCCCTCATATGGGAAACAACAGGTAAAAGAAAAAGAGGAAGACCCAGGGAGACACTGAGAAGAACATTGATGAGAGAGGCAAGAGCAGCAGGAATCGGCTCCCTCAATGAGATAGAACTGCTTGCACAGAACAGAGACAGATGGCGAGATTTGATAAAATATCTTTAAAAGAAAACTGCTAGAACAAAAATTCATATAGGAGAAGGTGTATCTTGGTCTACGCCCTATGGGCCGGTTACGGCTCGAAAGGTCAATAGATAGAATATTGGAAATTAGCTCTCTTTTTGCTTTGACCTCTCTCAGAACATCTTCATTACTCTTCTTAGCTGTCCATGGTATTCTCAACATTCTTCTGTAAAACCACATTGCTACAGGCTACAGACTCCGGTGATTTTCTTGACTGTTGTCCTATTGTGCATGATTCACATCCATATGTTAAGACTGGCTCTACATAACATTTAAGAACTCTTTTTCTTGTTTCGATTGTCAAAAATGGATTGCATAGTATCTTCCTCATTTTTTGGAAAGCTACTTTTACCTTAACCATTCTGCATCTCACCTCTTTTGTACATCTTCCGTCTAAGGTTTGCAAAGTTCCCAAATATTTAAATTCATTTACCTGTTTTAATATTGTTCCACTTGTCTTTATTTTGTACTGAGATGATGACTTTTTCTTTGTTGTTACCATTACTTCTGTCTTTTTGCTATTAAGGCTGAATCCTTTATTTTTGCTTTCTTTCACTATAATGTCTAACATTTCTACATCTTTAGTAGCTTAATATTATCCGATGTTTATTTGACGTTTCTCTGCAGCTTACTCGTGGCCTTGCTAGGTATTTAATATATTAATTATTTTAAACTTCTGTCAATCTTTAAAACTGAACAAATATACCCTGAATGATATCAGGTATGTCAACGGTGACTATAAATCATCATCATCATGTGCCATACCGTTTGGCGTAGGTGATCATGTCCTTCCACAATCTTCTATCTACACTGCATCGTACCAGTTCTGTTGACTGTTTTCCAAGCAATTACACCAAGCTATCTAGTATTTTCTTTCTTTGTCGTCCACGATCTCTCTTTCCTTTTATTTTGCCAGTTGTAACCAAGTATTCCAACTTTCTTTTTCTCATGATGTGCCCGAAAAATTTTGATTGCTCCTTTCTGATGGTTTTCAGGAGCTCCGTTTTTGTGTTGGCCTCTTTGAGAACGTCCTCATTGGTCTTTTTATCTGTCCAGGGAACTTTCAACATTCTTATGAGAAATCCAATCTCTGTGGCCTCTAACCGTCTTAAATACTCCCTATATAAGCCATCTTTATCAAGTACAGAATAGCATATCATTGAATTCTATGCATTTAACACCAGAAATAATTTTATTCGCATTTATTTGTGTACGATATATCACAAGAAAAATGGTTCTTAAATGTTATGTAGAGCCGGTCTTAACATATGGATGTGAATCATGGACAATAGGACAACAGACAAGAAAATCGCTGGAGTCTGTAGAAATGTGGTTTTACAGAAGAATGTTGAGAATACCATGGACAGCTAAGAAGAGTAATGAAAACGTTCTGAAAGAGGCCAAAGCAAAAAGAAAGCTAATTTCCAATATTAGGAAGAAACAATCATAATTTTTAGCCATGTAATGAGAAGAGATGTAATGATGATATGGCACATGATGATGAATGAGAAGAGAACAGCTGGAATATATTGTAACAACTGGGAAAATTGAGAGATGCAGACATACAGGGAAGCAAAGAGAAAAGATACCAGACAGCTTGAGAATGGCTTGGCAGAAGGTCAACAACATAAATGATAAATAACTGTCGAAATCGAAAGTTATGGAGAGACATGATCACCTACGCCAGCAGGCCCGGTAAGTGATGATGATATCTTGTATATAGGAGCTCCTGTTATGACCTTTTAATAGTATCAAGCTGAACTAAGCTGCACAGATCACTTTGAAGTTAGAACAGGAGTAAGACAGGAGTGCGTACTATCTTCCTTGTTGTTTATGACCTACATGGACTATATATGTAAGTTAGCTAATCTATCGGAGATAAACGAACTTTTGCAGGTAACAGGCCCTGATACAAGGAAAATATAAGACCTACAAGAACACTTACATTGTTTGAACATCATAGGTACTCAATGCAACCTGAAAATGAACACTAGCAAGACATAAATCATCAATATCGTAAAAGAGAAACCGAAAATTAACATAAAAGTAGATGGCAGATAATGAAACAAGAGGAGGAATTTAAATATCTAGGAAGTCTAGTGACAAACGACAATTCACAAACAGCAGAAATAGACTCAAGATGCAGCAAAGCTTGTCAAATTATAGGAAAGCTATCACCACTATTGTCCAACAGGGAAAAAACTCTAGAGGTAAAACGGGCACTCTACAATATAGTCTTGATCATAAAGTTGTGGTAGCAATGTCAGCCAGACCTGGACTCTAGACTCAAGAACAATAAGAAAGATAACCACAACCGAGATGAAATGTGTCAGACGAATGACAGGAAACAGCCTGAGAGATAAGATCAGGATGAAGAACTGAGAAAAAAGCTAGGGATAGGTCCCCCTCTAGAAAACATAGTGTTTCCGGTTGTATCCAAAATGGAGGAATTATTTTTCTCCGGCTTGGTATAGAACCGTTGATCCGAGGTTTAACAAGACGCTATCGTAAAAACGATTTTGTTAATGAAACGTAGACCTGATACAGACAAGAGCAGCAGCAATCGGCTCCCTCTATGTGATAGAGCTGCGTGCACTGAACAGAGACAAATGGCGAGATTTGATAAAAGAGCTTTACAAGGATTGAAAAACTGCTAGAATAAAAATTTAGATAAGAGAAGGAGTATCTGGGTCTACGCCCTATGGGTCAGCTACGGCTCGAAAGGTCAATAGATAGATAGAAAACATACAGAAATAATAAATAACATGGTTTGGCGACATGATAAAACAGAAAGGTCAATAGATAGATAGAAAACATACAGAAATAATAAATAACATGGTTTGGCGACATGATAAAACAGAAAGGTCAATAGATAGATAGAAAACATACAGAAATAATAAATAACATGGTTTGGCGACATGATAAAACAGAAAGGTCAATGAACTTTTAATAAACGTTGCGAGAATACCAGACCCAGAAGCCGACCACAACAAAAGATGGATTGATGGATTTTTAGAAACACTAGGAAACAAAACAGCAGCAGATGCCAACAGAAGAGCAAATGAGCACAAATTATATCTCACCTAGAGACTGAAAGACAAATGAGGAAGGAAAGAAGAAGAAGAAGTGAAAGATTAAAGCAATAGTGCTAGATTGTATTAAACACAGAGCACACGAGACTACAACAGATAAGATGGTTTGGCCACGTGACAAGGCAGAGCGATCAAAACAACACAACGAACCTCCACTAAAAGCTGCCAGAATACCAGACCCAAGGGTCAATCACGAAAAAAATAGATGGGTGGAATATTAGAAGCACTAGGAAACATAACAGCAGTAGAGGCCAACAGATGAGCAAAAGATCGCAAATTATATCTCCCTTCGACGCTGAAAGGCAGATGACAGAAGAAGAAGAACACAGGACTAATGCAACACACTCTATATGAGTATTTACAACTTTAGCTAGGATGTATGTTACATATTCTATCTATTGTCCTTTCGAGCCGAAGACGGCACATAGGGCAGAACCACAATCTCAAAAACAGAAACCTTGCGTGCCAAAATGGCACATATTGCAAAGATCACTGATCTAAAATCTATGGCGCTGTTTCCATAACAAGACTTTTTACAATGACAGCTTGTCAAGCCATCGATCAACCTCCTTAGTCGTCTCTTACGACATGCCTGGAAGGTCACAGTGTCACTATTCTTTACTTCCCACATAATGAGGCCCGGTAACACACAGGATGTCAATTGTACAGGACTGGAAATGTGCAGTTTGATGAAAAATCACAACGCAGTGCCTGATTAACTCCCTTTATATATGGTGGCATGATCAGACACTGAAAAGAGAAGAATAAGCCAGTGCAGTATCAAATACAAGACAGTTTCTTTCTCTTTATCTAACAGACCAAATGCAACAATCATGAAGTCCACAACAGATGGCAGCACAGATAAAATGGATAAGCAGTGACAGAAGGAATATGTTACATATTGCAAAACTCAAATTCAATAGAGAAGTTGATTATCATTTTTTGTTTTGTTTGGTCTTGACTGTTATTATTAAAGGGACGTAACAATTAAAAAGAATAGGTATAGCAAAAAGTGGGAGCCGCGGATAGTGAACTGGACAACAAAGGACATGAGGTTGGGTTCGATCTCAACCGACGGCTTCCGGGTTCACCCAGCCTTAATGGGTACCTGATTTTTTCAGGGAAAGTGAAGCGGCACGGACGTAATACCGACCACATTACCCCAAAAATCATGTGCCGAAGGTCTGTAAAATGGTCACTAACACCATATTCCCTATACGCCTCCTGGTGTGACGGGGGTACTTTACTTTTTTTTTTTAATAGCAAAAAGTAACGCCATGAAAAGTATACTAACATCAAAACAAATAACACCAGGGCTAAAACTAAGAATAGCAAAATGTTACACCTTCTCAATATTCCTATATGGTGCAGAAACATGGACATTAGACAAGAAAACAGAACAGAAAATCAAAGCCTTTGAAATGTGGATTTATAGAAGAATAAATAGAATTGGGTGGAAAGAAAAGAAAACAAACGATGCAGTTTTAAAACAATTATAAATGACAAGAGAACTACTAAACACAATTAGAACAAGACAAATGAAATTTTGGGGGCATGTTAAAAGACATAACAGCCTGATAAAAATAATATTAGAAGGGAAAATACAAGGTAAAGAGGCAGAGGCAGACCAAGACTAACATGGACGAGTAACATCAAAAGATGGTCAAGTCAACCTATGACAACCTGCACCATCAAAGCAAGAGACTGAGTGGAATGGCGCTCCATGGTAGCCAACCTTCAATGCGGAGACGGCACTCATTGATGATAAACAATTAAAATGCACCCAACAAGGGAAATAGTTTTTTTTTTAATGTGTATATTAGTAAAAACAATTTAGTATTATTTATACATTAGTTCTATTGGTTGCTTTATTTATACATTTTAATGCCATAATGTGTTATGTAGTTCTACAGCTATTAGACATTTTATAATTTGCTATTACAGTTCTTCGGGGACTGACCCCATATTTTTCAAATTCCCCATATGGCACAAGGCGTAATGGAGTTTACCTTACTTTCGGGAGCCGCAATAGCTCAGTGGTTAGTGAACTGGACTACAAAGGACAAGAACTCATTGATGGCTTCCGGGTTCACCCAGCCTTAAATGAGTACCGAATATTTATTTTATGGGAGAGTAAAGCGTCACGGGCGTAATGCCGACCACATTACCCCAAAAAGTCATATGCCGAAGGTCTATAGAAATTATAGTCACTAAAACCCATTTACCCTAAACGCCACTTGGCGTGACGGGGTTCTTTACTTTACTTACATCTTTTCTTCTTTTCTCTTTCTCACTGATACCGAAAAGGTGTCGTGGTTATATCATTTGTCGTTCTTGAGCTGCTCGAACTGTCTGAATTAGTGATTTTCCTTTGTTGTTACATGTCTCTGTCACTGCATCTATCCATCTTCTTTTCTCTTTCTCACTGATACCGAAAAGGTGTCGTGGTTATGTCATTTGTCGTTCTTGAGCTGCTCGAACTGTCTGAATTAGTGATTTTCCTTTGTTGTTACATGTCTCTGTCACTGCATCTATTCATCTTCTTCTAGGTCTTCCTCTTAGTTTTTTTCCCAAAAATTCTCTAGAAGAACGACCTTGATGGTGATTGGTGAGGACTATATCTAGTCAATAGGGGTTAATAAGTTACTAGGCTGCGAAATGCATAGTCCACTACGACTGATGGAAGCTACTACAGTCTACCGAGACAAGATTCGGTCTTTTTCTGAATAGAAATTTTTTGGAGATTATTTAGGTCTTTGGTTTAAGGTTTGATGATGATGATGATGATGATGATGCGTTCGTCCGATGATTTGAGGTATTCTAACGGATACGAACCGTAGACTTCCTCCTCGTCATCCGCCCTTAAAAGGACGTTAAGTGGACGTAGTTACGTTGTGTTGCAGTTTGCAGTGTAACACTGTGATATCTGCGCCTTTCGGCCCAACACATCCGATTTCAGCCGACGCTTTTTTGTGTACCGGGTTCGTCTTCCCACTTCGATCCCTGCTCGCTTGGCCAGACTAGACAGGTTAGTCTGTTTCTAGAGGCACCACGAAGAGGTGTAGCAGGGTCTGGATGGTTCTGGTTCACCGATCCTGGCGCAAGCCATCAGTTATGAGTCACTGACGACTTCCAGCTCTGGTGCTGGGGGGGCGCGCCTTCGCCTCCGGTTTAAGGTTTGAAATAAGGATTAAAGTTGTGGGTTAATGCTTGGGTTAGAGTTGTGGGTTGATGCGTGGGTTAGGATTAGAGTTGTGGGTTGATGGTTGGGTTAGAGTTGTGGGTTAATGCGTGGGTTAGGGTTAATGATTGGGTTAGAGTTAGAGTTGTGGGTTAATGCTTTGGTTAGGATTAGAGTTGTGGGTTAATGCTTTGGTTAGGATTAGAGTTGTGGGTGAATGCTTTGGTTAGGAATAGAATTGTGGGTTAATGCTTTGGTTAGGAATAGAATTGTGGGTTAATGCTTTGGTAAGAATTATATAGAATTGTGGGCTAATGCTTGGGTTATGGTTAGAGTTGTGGGCTAATTCTTAGGTTAGGGTTAGAGTTGTGGGTTAATGCTTAGGTTAGGGTTAGAGTTGTGGGTTAATGCTTGGATTAGGGTTAGAGTTGTGGGTTAATGCTTGGATTAGGGTTAGAGTTGTGGGTTAATGCATGGGTTAGGGTTAGAGTTGTGGGTTAATGCTTTGGTTAGGATTAGAGTTGTGGGTTAATGCATGGGTTAGAGTTGTGGGTTAATGCTTTGGTCAGGGTTAGAGTTGTGGGTTAATGCTTTGGTTAGGATTAGAGTTGTGGGTTAATGCTTGGGTTAAGGTTAATGCTTGGGTTAGAGTTAGAGTTGTGGGTTAATGCTTGGGTTAGGGTTAGAGTTGAGGGTTAATGCTTTGGTTAGGATTAGAGTTGTGGGTTAATGCTTTGGTTAGGATTAGAGTTGTGGGTTAATGCTTTGGTTAGGATTAGAATTGTGGGCTAATGCTTGGGTTAGGATTAGAGTTGTGGGCTAATGCTTTGGTTAGGATTGTGGGTTAATGCATCGGTTAGGATTAGAGTTGTGGGTTAATGCATGGGTTAGGGTTAGAGTTGTGGGTTAATGCTTTTATTAGGATTAGAGTTGTGGGTTAATGCATGGGTTAGGGTTAGAGTTGTGGGTTAATGCTTTGGTTAGGATTAGAGTTGTGGGTTAATGCTTTGGTCAGGGTTAGAGTTGTCGGTTAATGCTTTGGTTAGGGTTAGAGTTGTGGGCTAATGCTTGGGTTAGCGTAAGAGTTGTGAGTTAATGCTTGGGTTAGGATTAGAGTTGTGGGCTAATGCTTTGGTTAGGATTGTGGGTTAATGCATCGGTTAGGATTAGAGTTGTGGGTTAATGCATGGGTTAGGGTTAGAGTTGTGGGTTAATGCTTTTATTAGGATTGGAGTTGTGGGTTAATGCATGGGTTAGGGTTGTGGGTTAATGCTTTGGTTAGGATTAGAGTTGTGGGTTAATGCTTTGGTCAGGGTTAGACTTGTGGGTTAATGCTTGGCTTAGGGTTAGAGTTGTGGGTTAATGCTTGGGTTAGAGTTGTCGGTTAATGCTTTGGTTAGGGTTAGAGTTGTGGGCTAATGCTTTGGTTAGGGTTAGAGTTGTCGGTTAATGCTTTGGTTAGGGTTAGAGTTGTGGGCTAATGCTTGGGTTAGCGTAAGAGTTGTGGGTTAATGCTTGGGTTAGGATTAGAGTTGTGGGCTAATGCTTTGGTTAGGATTGTGGGTTAATGCATCGGTTAGGATTAGAGTTGTGGGTTAATGCATGGGTTAGGATTAGAGTTGTGGGTTAATGCATGGGTTAGGGTTAGAGTTGTGGGTTAATGCTTTTATTAGGATTAGAGTTGTGGGTTAATGCATGGGTTAGGGTTAGAGTTGTGGGTTAATGCTTGGGTTAGGCTTAGAGTTGTGGGTTAATGATGTTAGGGTTAGAGTTGTGGGTTAATGATGTTAGGGTTAGAGTTGTGGGTTAATGCTTGGGTTAGAGTTGTGGGTTAATGATGTTAGGGTTAGAGTTGTGGTTAATGTTTGGGTTAGAGTTGTGGGTTAATGATGTTAGGGTTAGAGTTGTGGGTTAATGATGTTAGGGTTAGAGTTGTGGGTTAATGATGTTAGGGTTAGAGTTGTGGGTTAATGATGTTAGGGTTAGAGTTGTGGGTTAATGATGTTAGGGTTAGAGTTGTGGGTTAATGTTTGGGTTAGAGTTGTGGGTTAATGATGTTAGGGTTAGAGTTGTGGGTTAATGATGTTAGGATTAGAGTTGTGGGTTAATGATGTTAGGGTTAGAGTTGTGGGTTAATGTTTGGGTTAGAGTTGTGGATTAATGCTTGGGTTAGAGTTGTGGGTTAATGTTAAGGTTAGAGTTGTGGGTTAATGTTAGGGTTAGAGTTGTGGATTAATGCTTGGGTTAGGATTAGAGTTGTGGATTAATGCTTGGGTTAGGATTAGAGTTGTGGGTTAATGCTTGGGTTAGCATTGTGGGTTAATGTTAGGGTTAGCGTTGTGGGTTAATGTTAGGGTTAGAGTTGTGGGTTAATGCTTGGGTTAGCATTGTGGGTTAATGTTAGGGTTAGAGTTGTGGGTTAATGCTTGGGTTAGAGTTGTGGATTAATGCTTGGGTTAGGATTAGAGTTGTGGGTTAATGCTTGGGTTAGCATTGTGGGTTAATGTTAGGGTTAGAGTTGTGGGTTAATGTTAGGGTTAGAGGTGTGGGTTAATGCTTGGGTTAGCATTCCTTTGTTGTTACATGTCTCTGTCACTGCATCTATCCATCTTCTTTTCTCTTTCTCACTGATACCGAAAAGGTTTCGTGGTTATATCATTTGTCGTTCTTGAGCTGCTGGAACTGTCTGAATTAGTGATTTTCCTTTGTTGTTACATGTCTGTGTCACTGCATCTATCCATCTTCTTTTCTCTTTCTCACTGATACCTAAAAGGTGTCGTGGTTATATCATTTGTCGTTCTTGAGCTGCTCGAACTGTCTGAATTAGTGATTTTCCTTTGTTGTTACATGTCTCTGTCACTGCATCTATCCATCTTCTTTTCTCTTTCTCACTGATACCTAAAAGGTGTCGTGGTTATGTCATTTGTCGTTCTTGAGCTGCTCGAACTGTCTGAATTAGTGATTTTCCTTTGTTGTTACATGTCTCTGCCACTGCATCTATCCATCTTCTTTTCTCTTTCTCACTGATACCTAAAAGGTGTCGTGGTTATATCATTTGTCGTTCTTGAGCTGCTCGAACTGTCTGAATTAGTGATTTTCCTTTGTTGTTACATGTCTCTGTCACTGCATCTATCCATCTTCTTTTCTCTTTCTCACTGATACCGAAAAGGTTTCGTGGTTATATCATTTGTCGTTCTTGAGCTGCTCGAACTGTCTGAATTAGTGATTTTCCTTTGTTGTTACATGTCTCTGTCACTGCATCTATTCATCTTCTTCTAGGTCTTCCTCTTAGTTTTTTCCCAAAAATTCTCTAGAAGAACGACCTTGATGGTGATTGGTGAGGACTATATCTAGTCAATAGGGGTTAATAAGTTACTAGGCTGCAAAATGCATAGTCCACTACGACTGATGAAGCTACTACAGTCTACCGAGACAAGATTCGGTCTTTTTCTGAATAGAAATTTTTGGAGATTATTTAGGTCTTTGGTTAAGGTTTGATGATGATGATGATGATGATGATGATGCGTTCGTCCGATGATTTGAGGTAATCTAACGGATACGAACCGTAGACTTCCTCCTCGTCATCCGCCCTTAAAAGGACGTTAAGTGGACGTAGTTACGTTGTGTTGCAGTTTGCAGTGTAACACTGTGATATCTGCGCCTTTCGGCCCAACACATCCGATTTCAGCCGACGCTTTTTTGTGTACCGGGTTCGTCTTCCCACTTCGATCCCTGCTCGCTTGGCCAGACTAGACAGGTTAGTCTGTTTCTAGAGGCACCACGAAGAGGTGTAGCAGGGTCTGGATGGTTCTGGTTCACCGATCCTGGCGCAAGCCATCAGTTATGAGTCACTGACGACTTCCAGCTCTGGTGCTGGGGGGGGGGGGGGCGCGCCTTCGCCTCCGGTTTAAGGTTTGAAATAAGGATTAAAGTTGTGGGTTAATGCTTGGGTTAGAGTTGTGGGTTGATGCGTGGGTTAGGATTAGAGTTGTGGGTTGATGGTTGGGTTAGAGTTGTGGGTTAATGCGTGGGTTAGGGTTAATGATTGGGTTAGAGTTAGAGTTGTGGGTTAATGCTTTGGTTAGGATTAGAGTTGTGGGTTAATGCTTTGGTTAGGATTAGAGTTGTGGGTGAATGCTTTGGTTAGGAATAGAATTGTGGGTTAATGCTTTGGTTAGGAATAGAATTGTGGGTTAATGCTTTGGTAAGAATTATATAGAATTGTGGGCTAATGCTTGGGTTATGGTTAGAGTTGTGGGCTAATTCTTAGGTTAGGGTTAGAGTTGTGGGTTAATGCTTAGGTTAGGGTTAGAGTTGTGGGTTAATGCTTGGATTAGGGTTAGAGTTGTGGGTTAATGCTTGGATTAGGGTTAGAGTTGTGGGTTAATGCTTGGGTTAGGGTTAGAGTTGTGGGTTAATGCATGGGTTAGGGTTAGAGTTGTGGGTTAATGCATGGGTTAGGGTTAGAGTTGTGGGTTAATGCTTTGGTTAGGATTAGAGTTGTGGGTTAATGCATGGGTTAGAGTTGTGGGTTAATGCTTTGGTCAGGGTTAGAGTTGTGGGTTAATGCTTTGGTTAGGATTAGAGTTGTGGGTTAATGCTTGGGTTAAGGTTAATGCTTGGGTTAGAGTTAGAGTTGTGGGTTAATGCTTGGGTTAGGGTTAGAGTTGAGGGTTAATGCTTTGGTTAGGATTAGAGTTGTGGGTTAATGCTTTGGTTAGGATTAGAGTTGTGGGTTAATGCTTTGGTTAGGATTAGAATTGTGGGCTAATGCTTGGGTTAGGATTAGAGTTGTGGGCTAATGCTTTGGTTAGGATTGTGGGTTAATGCATCGGTTAGGATTAGAGTTGTGGGTTAATGCATGGGTTAGGGTTAGAGTTGTGGGTTAATGCTTTTATTAGGATTAGAGTTGTGGGTTAATGCATGGGTTAGGGTTAGAGTTGTGGGTTAATGCTTTGGTTAGGATTAGAGTTGTGGGTTAATGCTTTGGTCAGGGTTAGAGTTGTCGGTTAATGCTTTGGTTAGGGTTAGAGTTGTGGGCTAATGCTTGGGTTAGCGTAAGAGTTGTGAGTTAATGCTTGGGTTAGGATTAGAGTTGTGGGCTAATGCTTTGGTTAGGATTGTGGGTTAATGCATCGGTTAGGATTAGAGTTGTGGGTTAATGCATGGGTTAGGGTTAGAGTTGTGGGTTAATGCTTTTATTAGGATTGGAGTTGTGGGTTAATGCATGGGTTAGGGTTGTGGGTTAATGCTTTGGTTAGGATTAGAGTTGTGGGTTAATGCTTTGGTCAGGGTTAGACTTGTGGGTTAATGCTTGGCTTAGGGTTAGAGTTGTGGGTTAATGCTTGGGTTAGAGTTGTCGGTTAATACTTTGGTTAGGGTTAGAGTTGTGGGCTAATGCTTTGGTTAGGGTTAGAGTTGTCGGTTAATGCTTTGGTTAGGGTTAGAGTTGTGGGCTAATGCTTGGGTTAGCGTAAGAGTTGTGGGTTAATGCTTGGGTTAGGATTAGAGTTGTGGGCTAATGCTTTGGTTAGGATTGTGGGTTAATGCATCGGTTAGGATTAGAGTTGTGGGTTAATGCATGGGTTAGGATTAGAGTTGTGGGTTAATGCATGGGTTAGGGTTAGAGTTGTGGGTTAATGCTTTTATTAGGATTAGAGTTGTGGGTTAATGCATGGGTTAGGGTTAGAGTTGTGGGTTAATGCTTGGGTTAGGCTTAGAGTTGTGGGTTAATGATGTTAGGGTTAGAGTTGTGGGTTAATGATGTTAGGGTTAGAGTTGTGGGTTAATGCTTGGGTTAGAGTTGTGGGTTAATGATGTTAGGGTTAGAGTTGTGGGTTAATGTTTGGGTTAGAGTTGTGGGTTAATGATGTTAGGGTTAGAGTTGTGGGTTAATGATGTTAGGGTTAGAGTTGTGGGTTAATGATGTTAGGGTTAGAGTTGTGGGTTAATGATGTTAGGGTTAGAGTTGTGGGTTAATGTTTGGGTTAGAGTTGTGGGTTAATGATGTTAGGGTTAGAGTTGTGGGTTAATGATGTTAGGATTAGAGTTGTGGGTTAATGATGTTAGGGTTAGAGTTGTGGGTTAATGTTTGGGTTAGAGTTGTGGATTAATGCTTGGGTTAGAGTTGTGGGTTAATGTTAGGGTTAGAGTTGTGGGTTAATGTTAGGGTTAGAGTTGTGGATTAATGCTTGGGTTAGGATTAGAGTTGTGGATTAATGCTTGGGTTAGGATTAGAGTTGTGGGTTAATGCTTGGGTTAGCATTGTGGGTTAATGTTAGGGTTAGCGTTGTGGGTTAATGTTAGGGTTAGAGTTGTGGGTTAATGCTTGGGTTAGCATTGTGGGTTAATGTTAGGGTTAGAGTTGTGGGTTAATGCTTGGGTTAGAGTTGTGGATTAATGCTTGGGTTAGGATTAGAGTTGTGGGTTAATGCTTGGGTTAGCATTGTGGGTTAATGTTAGGGTTAGAGTTGTGGGTTAATGTTAGGGTTAGAGGTGTGGGTTAATGCTTGGGTTAGCATTGTGGGTTAATGTTAGGGTTAGAGTTGTGGGTTAATGCTTGGGTTAGAGTTGTGGGTTAATGATGTTAGGGTTAGAGTTGTGGGTTAATGATGTTAGGGTTAGAGTTGTGGGTTAATGATGTTAGGGTTAGAGTTGTGGGTTAATGATGTTAGGGTTAGAGTTGTGGGTTAATGTTTGGGTTAGAGTTGTGGGTTAATGATGTTAGGGTTAGAGTTGTGGGTTAATGATGTTAGGATTAGAGTTGTGGGTTAATGATGTTAGGGTTAGAGTTGTGGGTTAATGTTTGGGTTAGAGTTGTGGATTAATGCTTGGGTTAGAGTTGTGGGTTAATGTTAAGGTTAGAGTTGTGGGTTAATGTTAGGGTTAGAGTTGTGGATTAATGCTTGGGTTAGGATTAGAGTTGTGGATTAATGCTTGGGTTAGGATTAGAGTTGTGGGTTAATGCTTGGGTTAGCATTGTGGGTTAATATTAGGGTTAGCGTTGTGGGTTAATGTTAGGGTTAGAGTTGTGGGTTAATGCTTGGGTTAGCATTGTGGGTTAATGTTAGGGTTAGAGTTGTGGGTTAATGCTTGGGTTAGAGTTGTGGATTAATGCTTGGGTTAGGATTAGAGTTGTGGGTTAATGCTTGGGTTAGCATTGTGGGTTAATGTTAGGGTTAGAGTTGTGGGTTAATGTTAGGGTTAGAGGTGTGGGTTAATGCTTGGGTTAGCATTCCTTTGTTGTTACATGTCTCTGTCACTGCATCTATCCATCTTCTTTTCTCTTTCTCACTGATACCGAAAAGGTTTCGTGGTTATATCATTTGTCGTTCTTGAGCTGCTGGAACTGTCTGAATTAGTGATTTTCCTTTGTTGTTACATGTCTGTGTCACTGCATCTATCCATCTTCTTTTCTCTTTCTCACTGATACCTAAAAGGTGTCGTGGTTATATCATTTGTCGTTCTTGAGCTGCTCGAACTGTCTGAATTAGTGATTTTCCTTTGTTGTTACATGTCTCTGTCACTGCATCTATCCATCTTCTTTTCTCTTTCTCACTGATACCTAAAAGGTGTCGTGGTTATGTCATTTGTCGTTCTTGAGCTGCTCGAACTGTCTGAATTAGTGATTTTCCTTTGTTGTTACATGTCTCTGCCACTGCATCTATCCATCTTCTTTTCTCTTTCTCACTGATACCTAAAAGGTGTCGTGGTTATATCATTTGTCGTTCTTGAGCTGCTCGAACTGTCTGAATTAGTGATTTTCCTTTGTTGTTACATGTCTCTGTCACTGCATCTATCCATCTTCTTTTCTCTTTCTCACTGATACCGAAAAGGTTTCGTGGTTATATCATTTGTCGTTCTTGAGCTGCTCGAACTGTCTGAATTAGTGATTTTCCTTTGTTGTTACATGTCTCTGTCACTGCATCTATTCATCTTCTTCTAGTTCTTCCTCTTAGTTTTTTTCCCAAAATTCTCTAGAAGAACGACCTTGATGGTGATTGGTGAGGACTATATCTAGTCAATAGGGTTAATAAGTTACTAGGCTGCAAAATGCATAGTCCACTACGACTGATGGAAGCTACTACAGTCTACCGAGACAAGATTCGGTCTTTTTCTGAATAGAAATTTTTTGGAGATTATTTAGGTCTTTGGTTTAAGGTTTGATGATGATGATGATGATGATGATGATGCGTTCGTCCGATGATTTGAGGTAATCTAACGGATACGAACCGTAGACTTCCTCCTCGTCATCCGCCCTTAAAAGGACGTTAAGTGGACGTAGTTTACGTTGTGTTGCAGTTTGCAGTGTAACACTGTGATATCTGCGCCTTTCGGCCCAACACATCCGATTTCAGCCGACGCTTTTTTGTGTACCGGGTTCGTCTTCCCACTTCGATCCCTGCTCGCTTGGCCAGACTAGACAGGTTAGTCTGTTTCTAGAGGCACCACGAAGAGGTGTAGCAGGGTCTGGATGGTTCTGGTTCACCGATCCTGGCGCAAGCCATCAGTTATGAGTCACTGACGACTTCCAGCTCTGGTGCTGGGGGGGCGCGCCTTCGCCTCCGGTTTAAGGTTTGAAATAAGGATTAAAGTTGTGGGTTAATGCTTGGGTTAGAGTTGTGGGTTGATGCGTGGGTTAGGATTAGAGTTGTGGGTTGATGGTTGGGTTAGAGTTGTGGGTTAATGCGTGGGTTAGGGTTAATGATTGGGTTAGAGTTAGAGTTGTGGGTTAATGCTTTGGTTAGGATTAGAGTTGTGGGTTAATGCTTTGGTTAGGATTAGAGTTGTGGGTGAATGCTTTGGTTAGGAATAGAATTGTGGGTTAATGCTTTGGTTAGGAATAGAATTGTGGGTTAATGCTTTGGTAAGAATTATATAGAATTGTGGGCTAATGCTTGGGTTATGGTTAGAGTTGTGGGCTAATTCTTAGGTTAGGGTTAGAGTTGTGGGTTAATGCTTAGGTTAGGGTTAGAGTTGTGGGTTAATGCTTGGATTAGGGTTAGAGTTGTGGGTTAATGCTTGGATTAGGGTTAGAGTTGTGGGTTAATGCTTGGGTTAGGGTTAGAGTTGTGGGTTAATGCATGGGTTAGGGTTAGAGTTGTGGGTTAATGCATGGGTTAGGTTAGAGTTGTGGGTTAATGCTTTGGTTAGGATTAGAGTTGTGGGTTAATGCATGGGTTAGAGTTGTGGGTTAATGCTTTGGTCAGGGTTAGAGTTGTGGGTTAATGCTTTGGTTAGGATTAGAGTTGTGGGTTAATGCTTGGGTTAAGGTTAATGCTTGGGTTAGAGTTAGAGTTGTGGGTTAATGCTTGGGTTAGGGTTAGAGTTGAGGGTTAATGCTTGGTTAGGATTAGAGTTGTGGGTTAATGCTTTGGTTAGGATTAGAGTTGTGGGTTAATGCTTTGGTTAGGATTAGAATTGTGGGCTAATGCTTGGGTTAGGATTAGAGTTGTGGGCTAATGCTTTGGTTAGGATTGTGGGTTAATGCATCGGTTAGGATTAGAGTTGTGGGTTAATGCATGGGTTAGGTTAGAGTTGTGGGTTAATGCTTTTATTAGGATTAGAGTTGTGGGTTAATGCATGGGTTAGGGTTAGAGTTGTGGGTTAATGCTTTGGTTAGGATTAGAGTTGTGGGTTAATGCTTTGGTCAGGGTTAGAGTTGTCGGTTAATGCTTTGTTAGGGTTAGAGTTGTGGGCTAATGCTTGGGTTAGCGTAAGAGTTGTGAGTTAATGCTTGGGTTAGGATTAGAGTTGTGGGCTAATGCTTTGGTCAGGTTAGACTTGTGGGTTAATGCTTGCTTAGGGTTAGAGTTGTGGGTTAATGCTTGGGTTAGAGTTGTCGGTTAATGCTTTGGTTAGGGTTAGAGTTGTGGGCTAATGCTTTGGTTAGGGTTAGAGTTGTCGGTTAATGCTTTGGTTAGGGTTAGAGTTGTGGGCTAATGCTTGGGTTAGCGTAAGAGTTGTGGGTTAATGCTTGGGTTAGGATTAGAGTTGTGGGCTAATGCTTTGGTTAGGATTGTGGGTTAATGCATCGGTTAGGATTAGAGTTGTGGGTTAATGCATGGGTTAGGATTAGAGTTGTGGGTTAATGCATGGGTTAGGGTTAGAGTTGTGGGTTAATGCTTTTATTAGGATTAGAGTTGTGGGTTAATGCATGGTTTAGGGTTAGAGTTGTGGGTTAATGCTTGGTTAGGCTTAGAGTTGTGGGTTAATGATGTTAGGTTAGAGTTGTGGGTTAATGATGTTAGGGTTAGAGTTGTGGGTTAATGCTTGGGTTAGAGTTGTGGGTTAATGATGTTAGGGTTAGAGTTGTGGGTTAATGTTTGGGTTAGAGTTGTGTTAATGATGTTAGGGTTAGAGTTGTGGGTTAATGATGTTAGGGTTAGAGTTGTGGGTTAATGATGTTAGGGTTAGAGTTGTGGGTTAATGATGTTAGGGTTAGAGTTGTGGGTTAATGTTTGGGTTAGAGTTGTGGTTAATGATGTTAGGGTTAGAGTTGTGGGTTAATGATGTTAGGATTAGAGTTGTGGGTTATGATGTTAGGGTTAGAGTTGTGGGTTAATGTTTGGGTTAGAGTTGTGGATTAATGCTTGGGTTAGAGTTGTGGTTAATGTTAGGGTTAGAGTTGTGGGTTAATGTTAGGGTTAGAGTTGTGGTTAATGCTTGGGTTAGGATTAGAGTTGTGGATTAATGCTTGGGTTAGGATTAGAGTTGTGGGTTAATGCTTGGGTTAGCATTGTGGGTTAATGTTAGGGTTAGCGTTGTGGGTTAATGTTAGGGTTAGAGTTGTGGGTTAATGCTTGGTTAGCATTGTGGGTTAATGTTAGGGTTAGAGTTGTGGGTTAATGCTTGGGTTAGAGTTGTGGATTAATGCTTGGTTAGGATTAGAGTTGTGGGTTAATGCTTGGGTTAGCATTGTGGGTTAATGTTAGGGTTAGAGTTGTGGGTTAATGGGGTTAGAGTGTGGGTTAATGCTTGGTTAGCATTGTGGTTAATGTTAGGGTTAGAGTTGTGGGTTAATGCCTGGGTTAGAGTTGTGGGTTAATGATGTTAGGGTTAGAGTTGTGGGTTAATGTTTGGGTTAGAGTTGTGGGTTAATGATGTTAGGGTTAGAGTTGTGGGTTAATGATGTTAGGGTTAGAGTTGTGGGTTAATGATGTTAGGGTTAGAGTTGTGGGTTAATGATGTTAGGGTTAGAGTTGTGGGTTAATGTTTGGGTTAGAGTTGTGGGTTAATGATGTTAGGGTTAGAGTTGTGGGTTAATGATGTTAGGATTAGAGTTGTGGGTTAATGATGTTAGGGTTAGAGTTGTGGGTTAATGTTTGGGTTAGAGTTGTGGATTAATGCTTGGGTTAGAGTTGTGGGTTAATGTTAGGGTTAGAGTTGTGGGTTAATGTTAGGGTTAGAGTTGTGGATTAATGCTTGGGTTAGGATTAGAGTTGTGGATTAATGCTTGGGTTAGGATTAGAGTTGTGGGTTAATGCTTGGGTTAGCATTGTGGGTTAATGTTAGGGTTAGCGTTGTGGGTTAATGTTAGGGTTAGAGTTGTGGGTTAATGCTTGGGTTAGCATTGTGGGTTAATGTTAGGGTTAGAGTTGTGGGTTAATGTTAGGGTTAGAGTTGTGGGTTAATGCTTGGGTTAGAGTTGTGGGTTAATGCTTGGGTTAGGATTAGAGTTGTGGGTTAATGCTTGGGTTAGCATTGTGGGTTAATGTTAGGGTTAGAGTTGTGGGTTAATGTTAGGGTTAGAGGTGTGGGTTAATGCTTGGGTTAGCATTGTGGGTTAATGTTAGGGTTAGAGTTGTGGGTTAATGTTTGGGTTAGCATTGTGGGTTAATGTTAGGGTTAGAGTTGTGGGTTAATGCTTGGGTTAGAGTTGTGGGTTAATGTTAGAGTTGTGGGTTAATATTTGGGTTAGAGTTGTGGGTTAATGTTTGGGTTAGGGTTGTGGGTTAATGCTTGTGTTAGAGTTGTGGGTTAATTGAATGCCATCTCCACATTGAAGGTTGGCTAACATGGAGTACCATTCTGCTCTGTCTCTTGCTTAGAAGGTGCAGGTTGCCATAGCCTGACCTGTCCATCATTTAATGTTACTCATCCATGTTATTCTTGGTCTGCATCTGCCTCTATTACCTTGTATTTTCCTTTCAAGATTACTTTTAGTAAGCTGTTGTGTCTTTTAACATGTTCTAAAACTTTCATTTGTCTTGTTTTAAATGTGTTTAGTTGTTCTCATTTAATTTTTAGTTCTTTTAAGATTTCATCGTTTGTTTTCTTTTCTTTCCATCCAATTCTACTTATTCTTCTATAAATCCACATTTCAAAGGCTTCAATTTTCTGTTCTGTTTTCTTGTCTAATGTCCATGTTTCTGCACCATACAGGAATATTGAGAAGATAAACATTTTGCTATTCTTATTTTTAACCCTGTTATTTGTTTTGATGTTAGTATGTTCTTCATGACATTAAAATTACTTTTTGCCATTTCTATTCTTTTGTTTATTTCAGTTGTACATTTTCCATCACTGGTTTATAGTATGTCCAAGGTAGTTGTATCGCTGAACTATCTCCAGGTCTATTCCTTCAATTTTTTTATATTTATTTGTAGGTTTAGAGTATTTTCTTTGCTTATGATCAAAGTTTTAGTCGTTTTGATATTCATATATATTTCCATATTTTTTGCTTGTTATGTTTATCACATTAAGCAATTGTTGTAGATCTTTAGGATTTTCTGCTAGTAGAACAGTATCATCAGCATCTCTTAGGTTATTGATTATCTTTCCATTAATGTTTAGGCCTGGTATCTCTGAAATGTTTTTTGAAGATTTGCTCAGTGTATAGATTGAACACGCTTGGTGATATATTTTTTGCTTGTCATGTTTATTTCATTAATTAATTGTCGTAGATCTTTAGGATTTTTTGCTGGTAATAATTTTTTTTATTAGTTGAAACATTTCAGAAGACACACTACTGAAGATAACATCAACCAGTTCGAAGAATGGGCGCCGCCTAGTTTAAAAATAAATAGGTCACACATGAAATTAAAAACCCGCCGTTTGTTGTGTTGGGAACAATTTATTTCAAACATAAAAACATATCAACCTCTAACAACAACATCAACATCAACAACAACTGAATATTATGTTTTAGTATCTCAATAACGGTGCAATAACACGGAGTCTGGGGTCTAAGGTTTATCTAAATATACATGTCCTAATGCCAGCATTAGTGTAATATAAAATCATAACCACAATGGGGAGATAACTTGTTATCTTTCACTGTAGGAATCAGTGTTATTCAGAGGCAATGAAATAAAAAAAAAAAGGAACTGGCATATCCACAAGCATTATCATAAATAGCAATTATGCTAACAACAGTATGATATATGACACTGTAACACGATATGTGGTATGACATATAACATAGTAACATAATATGTGGTATGATATATGACACAACAACATGACATGTGGCACATTATCTCACTAAAATAAATTACAAGTTGTTTTACTGTGTTAGCATATGGCCCACGATGATACTACAGCATCACAGATTATCACCGACTGTGTAATGAAGATATATCAGCAAACAACAATTTTCTTTTCAATTAAAAATGTGGAAAACATAATCAAAATGAATCCTAAATCTTAAATACAAAATAATGAATTTAAAATACATGATAATGGATCTTAAATAGATATGATAATGGATCTTATAATTAATAATGAATCTCAAATATAAAACACTTTCATGATGGCAGTCTTCTTTAGAGAAAGAAAATTCAGACATTTTGGAAGCTGTCACATCAAGATAATTAAAAAACAACACTACTATAGAAATGAAACATTTGTCATTAGTCAAAAGTTGTAGTGTCTTAAACAGGTTTCAATTCTTCAAACACCCTTGATGATAAGAAAGATAGAGGAAGACTAGAAGAGATCCTGTCTATAGAACTACTCATATTAAAAGATAGAGGAAGACTAGAAGAGATCCTGTCTATAGAACTACTCATATTAAAAGATAGAGGAAGACTAGAAGAGATCCTGTCTATAGAACTACTCATTTTAAAAGACAGAGGAAGACTAGAAATGATTATGCCTACAGAACTGCTTATAATAAAAGACAGAGTCAATTATGAGTCTTAAAAAATTGACAAAATTAACAAGAGTTAGCAGCATCTAAGATGGAGAATAGAAGGTTCTGTTCCATTGACAAATTAAGCCCTGTAGAGACATAATACAACATCATCATCATCGAGTGCCATCTCCGCACCAAAGGTTGGCTATCATGGAGCGACATTCTGCTCTGTCTCTTGCTTTGATGGTGCAGGTTGTCATAGGCTGGTTTGTCCATCTTTTGATGCTACTCGTCCATGTTAGCCTTGGTCTGCCTCTGCCTCTTTTACCTTATATTTTCCCCTCCAGGATTACTTTTAGTAGGCTGTTGTGTCTTTTAACATGGCCCAAAAATCACATTTGTCTTGTTTGAATTGTGTTTAGTAGTTCTCTTTTCATTTTTAGTTGTTTTAAGACATCATCGTTTGTTTTCTTTTCCTTCCATCCAATTCTACCAATACAACATAACTTAAAGATAAGAATAGTGTTTCCAACATTTTTACAAGTCATGATCCGATTCTCTTCTATAAAAGTCAATCAGAACCCCTTTATCGCTGTATGTATTCAAGATGAAGTTCCCAGTAAAAAATAATTTAAGTTATAAAATAACCTCCATAGAAAACAAGAGGCAAGCTACTTGGGGGTTGCGTCTCCAAGACTGGGAACCGTTAGTTTAGAACAAAAGCATGAAAAAGTGTGGATATTAAAGGATGGATAATATGATGTATAACCATCAAGCAACAGGAACTAACAGTAAACATACCAATGTTGGTAATGAGTGAAGCAATTATGGAAGTGCAGTGGCTTAACTCTAGCAAAAAAAAAAATTTTTTGTTAAGCTATCGCTAAAAAAACAGATCTCAGCTAACATTGAAGCTCATTGTGCATTACAAAGCCTGACACAAACTGTTGCTCTGTAATCTCCTTGTGCATTATTAACTTACATGTTTGTAAAAAATATATATGTATATAATAAATTGTAATTAGCCAAAAATGACATTTAAACAAAAAATTAATAAAAATAAAATGTTTGGTGTGTAGATAATTGCACACCCATAGTTACAAAATAAAAATTTGCAGATTGTGAAGAAAAATCAAACATTAACACTGACAACAATAAGCTATAATCCTAGAGAGTTACATTGAGTTTAAAAGTGAAACTGAAAGTATGTGGTGCAGTTTATGATGACAGACGAGATCGCATAATAAGAACATGTAAGTTGTGCTTTAAACGGATGCACTATCCATCTTTACTTATGCACAAGAGGGCTGGAAAGCAACTGATGAAGATGCAAATAAACTGGATGCATTTGAAAACAAACACCGCAAGAAAATACTTCATATACGAGGAATGAATTAAAGAATGTGCAAAGAAATAAGAGAAACGACAAAGCATCCAAAATACCATCTAAAGTCAAGAGAATAAAGTGATCACATGTTGGTCTGGGGACTGGTTTGCTCTTAAGACACAGAGGTTGTGGGTTCAAATCCTGGCTGTATCAGTTGGGATTTTTATTTATTGTTTCTCTCTGCAGCAACCACTCCTGGTCTCAGCCGTGAGGCTCGGCTTGAAACGTTAATTACTCATCAACGGAAAAAAATAAGAGTACTTCTGAAGTCGGAGTTATCAGCCTGTGTGGCAAGGGACCCCTGTGCACACGGCTGCAAGGGAAAATTGGATTAACTCACAAAATTCAGTTCCTAGGCTTTAGGGACTTCACCAGAGGTGAAAGTTGGCGAACGCAAAAAAAAAATATGTTGGTCAAGTGATGAGAAGAGAGAACAAGAGAATCTCAAAGCAAGGACTCAAATGGGAACCAGAGGATTAAAAAAAAAAGGCCAACCTAGAGAAACACTAAAAAGAACATTGACATGAGAAGCAACATAAACAGGCATCAACTCCATTGCCGAAGTTGAGAAGCTCACCCAGAACAGAGATGTGTAGTGAGTACAATGTGGGTCATGTGCAAAATCTGATAGTAAATATCGAAGACAAGAGGATTTGGAGAGCTTGTTATTGTTGTCTATATGCCGCCTTTGGTTTGAAAGGACAATAGACAGGTTGATAGAAGTTATGTTACGGTAAGAGTGCTGGCCATGACAATTAAGTTACTGGGATTTCATTCCAGTTGATCCAACTACAAAAATATAATCAGAACCTGGTTTGCTGAGTTTGGGAAGGTATTAACAAGGAGAAGCACTGGCCATATAACCTTCACATTTTTTTTAAAATTTGCGTTCGCCAGCTTTCACTTCTGGCGAAGTCCGTAGAGACTAGGAACTGAATTTTGCGTGTTAATCTATTTTTCCCTGGCAGCCGTGTGCACAGGGGTCCCTCGCCGCACAGGCAGATAAGTCCGGACATATTTTTTCCGCCGACGAGTAATTGACGTTTCAAGCTGGGCCTCACTGCTGAGACCAGGGGTGGTTACCGCAGAGAGAAATTATAAATAAAAATCCCACTGGTACAGTCTGGATTTGCATCCACAACCTCTCTGTCTCGCAGCCAGCGTCATACCTCGAGACCAACCAGACCCCTTATTTAAACAATTTTATGCACATGCATTACTCAGTCAGTAGCTGTTTACAACCCTGTGACTTATGGCTCGACATGTTTCACCTGGCAATGGGAAGGTACTAAGAATGAAACTTAAAACACATTTAATTGACAGGCAGTTTCTGGTAGTGCGGGCTGTGGCGAGACATGCAAGCAAACTGTGGTCCTTTCTGCACCATCAATCCATTTTTTTATATACTTTTATAGATATATTATTTACTTTTTTCTATCTCTACACCATCCTACCTCCTCTCATGTAGCACATATATATATATATATATCTTTTCTTATCGTACCATCTAACTTCTCCTCTCCTACTATACTTTATCATCATACATGTAGTTATAGATAATTGTACTTCACCGTTTGTTGTCGTTGTCCTTGTATTCTGAAGAAGGCCACAGGCCGAAACATCAGTATTGTGTTGTGTTCCCTTCTTGTAAAGCTGTCACCATACCTTGGAGTGCTTATCACACCCCACTCCTGGCTCCTTTCTGCATCCTTTTCCCTACTCCTGGTCATTTCAATGTCTTGCTATTGAATAATGCCTGTACAATGAGAGGGAACATGATGCTGCTCATCTCTCCCTTACAGAAACCAACACACATGCAAATAACACTGTCATTGAAGGAACTCAAAACCCACTGGTATAAGACAGAAGCAAAAAAATGTTAAATGCTAAGGATAAAAAAAGTATACTTAATCTTTAGAAAATGGAACATTCTCACATTCACAAATTATGGTAGGACTCGGTAGTCCAGAAGTACATTGTCAGCCTCAGGGCAGGAATGACCCAGGTTCAAAGCCCACTGGAAGTAGCGGTGATTTTTAAAAAATACAGGAACAATTAATCCGTGGTTTCTTTATGATGTTACCCTCCCCTGATATCTTGAGTAGTGAGATCCAATGTCTAGCCCTCTCAAATAACAGCATTAAACAGAAGGTCCGGTGTGCACTTGCACACGTTAAAAAAACATTGGTTGTTAAAATCGAAAGAAGAAAGCCACAAATATGGCCACTGCCTGCTGCAAAAAAAAAATGTGAGCAGAAACCTATCCACACCTTTGATCCCTGGTCATGCCACAGAATTCGTGCATGTGGGTCAGGATTCTCCTACGATTTTCTCGAGATTCCTGAGGGAGATATCGGGGCACCTATGGGTTCATCCAGTGTGCAGTGTTGATGACCATAACAACAAAAGAAACAAACGATTACTGCTGAGATCAAGCTTTAGCACAACAACCATCGCCTCAATAAACAAGTTGTTAATTCATGTTAGTTAAGAGGAACATTGTCTAAATTCATGGGAGGGCTGTGAGAAAAAAGGGAGAAGACTTGTCAACCAGTTGAGATGAGTTGCTTACCTCATAACCAGAAGGTGCGAAAGTTTGAACATATAATTATAATGTGATTCCACTACTATCTTCAGTAATCAAGAAAAGACGATGGTCATATGTTGGACATGTGATGAGAAGAGATAATAACCGAATAGCAAAGCAAGCCTTCATGTGGGAAACAACAGGTAAGAGGAAAAGAGGAAGACCCAAAGAGATACTGCGAAGAACATTGATGAGAGAGGCAAAAGCAGCAGGAATCGGCTCCCTCAATGAGATAGAGCTGCTTGCACAGAACAGAGACAAAAGGTGAGATTTGATAAAAGATCTTTAAAAGAATTGAAAACTGCTAGAACAAAAATTCATATAAAAGGAGTATCTTGGTCTACGCCCTATGGGCTGGCTACGGCTCGAAAGGTCAATAGTTAGATAGATAGATATAACTAACAGGTGTTAACAGATAAAAAAATAAAGAAACACTGTTAACAGATAAAAAAATAAAGAAAAATAAAGTAAGGTTATTTAAATTATTTTTTTGGTGATAGGTAAAAAGTATAACATTTAATTCCAGCTGCTTTGTGCTAATATATCTTCAGACACAATTTAACACACAAAAAATTCATTATTCACTGCATTTGTTGCCAAATTCTGAATAATGAACCAAGTTATTTGTGATTAATTGGTTTACATATTCAACATTAATTAAAAATTGTGAAATGATTGTGCCATGCAGATTTAATGAGATATTGTGAAATGATTGTGCCATGCAGATTTAATGAGATATTGTGAAATGATTGTGCCATGCAGATTTAATGAGATATTGTGAAATGATTGTGCCATACAGATTTAATGAGATTTTGTGAAATGATTGTGCCATGCAGATTTAATGAGATATTGTGAAATGATTGTGCCATACAGATTTAATGAGAAATTGTGAAATGATTGTGCCATACAGATTTAATGAGATATTGTGAAATGATTGTGCCATACAGATTTAATGTGAAATGATTGTCCCATTCAGATTTAATGAGATATTGTGAAATGATTGCGCCATACAGAGTTAATGAGAAATTGTGAAATGATTGTGCCATGCAGATTTAATGAAAAATAAGAGGTTTTGTTAACTCGTTAAATAAAATGTAAAAATTCTAAGCATAAAAACAAAGCTTTAGGGTATTCAGCTTAAATGTTTATTCACCCTTACACGTGAAAACATATAGACATAGGAGGAGGAGACATATAATATAGACAAAGGAGGAACAGAGAATGACACCAAAATAAGGATACATGAAGCAAGAGGAACCATACGTTGCACTAGGCAACATATGGAAATCCAAAGAAATTAGGTTAAATACAAAAATAGACAATTTTTAATTTCAATGTCAGTCCTATTATATGGGTTTGGAACATAGAGAACAACAAAAATAACAATCACGAAGACACAGACCTTCATTAATGGATGCTTTCGAAGAATAAAAAAGATGGAAGTGGCGGGATAAAAGCACTAACGCAGATATATGGAAAAGTGTCAGTCAAATACCAGAGGGCAAAGAGATACAATGCAGTTGATGGTGCTGGATAAGACTCACACTGTGGATGCTGACTGAGAGTATTACATGACAGGTTTTTTTTTTTTTTTTTTTTGGGGGGAATCCTAGGGGAAAAGATAAGGAGGAACACCAAACACCAAATTATTCTTGGAAAAGACATGTGGAAGCAGAGATGAAGATGATGGGGAAGACATGGAATGACATTAAAAGAATGGCAAGAAGCAGAATGGCTTGGAAAGTGTTTGTTGAAGGCATATGCTCCACAGTGAGCTGAAATGTAGAAGTAGAAGAAATGTTAAATCTTGGAAACAACAAAAGTAGAGAATAAGATAAATTTGAAAATAAATGTCTCAGGAAATTATTTTGTATACACTGAAATAAATACAGGGCTACTGCAGAAATGAGAGAAATTAGCAATTTCATTTATAATTTTAACAAAATGAAAGTGGGCAACCATGTGATGAAAAGAGATAACAAGATAATCAGAAAGTGGGCATTTGTCTGCAGCCATGTGATGAGAAGAGATAAGAGAATCAAAGAATGGGTATATGTCAACAGCCATGTGATGAGAAGAGATAACAAGAGAATCAGAAAGCAAGCTCACAAATAGGACAACAGCAAAAAGAAAATGAAGCCATACTTGAGAGACACTAACAAGAAGGCTATTAAGAGAGGCAAGGATAGCAGGCATTGCCTCCCTTAATTTCAATGAGATGGTGAGGTACACTGTGAGCCATATGTGAAACATCTGAGAGCATTGAAAGGGTGACTATGAGTTCTTCAAAGAAGAAAACCAAAATTAGCTAATCTAACAAACAGAAAGCAAATAATACATCATGGGTTAGCACTATCTATGTCATCATCCACCACAATCATTGAGTTTCAATTCAAACACAACATAATAACAGATTCTAATAGCCCATCTTAGCAACAAATGATGCAATTTGATATCTTTAACATTTGCAACAGTACATTACAAGAGGAAGAACCATAAAAATCGACAAACTTCTAAACAAAATCACATTCTAAACTGTGACATTAAAAATTAATTTAAAGTATATTTTAAATTGAAACTAAACACCGTGTATCTTATATTGATGCACTTCAAATCAAGGGAAAATGGTAAAATACCAAATCATTTTAAAAGGAAACATAACAAACAAATTTAATGAAACATCTAATAAATATAGCATGTTTTCAGCATATGAACACCTTTCTGTTCTTTTGTTGTCAAAATGAAATAGTTTGGAATGCAGGTAAATGTACGTATCCTCCATCATACAAACATATAAGAGCCGGCTGAAACATCAAAATTATGTTTGTAAAAATAGTTAACTAAAACAAGCATTGATGGATGTGCAGGCATCTCTACAGCCACAACAAGACATAGCATTAATCTTCACATGTCTACATATTGAGTTACATGGCCTCAGCTGGTATTACAAAATACCCATTGCTTTTGCTTACATTTTGCAGCTTTCTTACAATACACAACTTTTGTATTAAAATGCTCTAAAACTGAACATGCTTTCATTATTTTTGGACATATACATAGTCATATTATCGAATGTCAACTTTTACAACGTAATTTCAACTGTATCAGATTACACCTGACCAATACAGCCACCCAATCTTCTAGCATCACATACAGAGAGTGGATACAAACAACCAGTAAAACCAGTATCATGTGCACCCAAATGATACAGACATTATATAAATTAGCATCACACATCTCATAACGATACAATTATCAACTAAACTAGTGTTATATCACTATATTCATTTTAATTTGTTATAATCAAAATTATACAAAACATCTAATCAACCTGTGTTATGTATGTAAAATGATACAGCTATCCAATTTTATTATATCACATACACCCGAATAATACCAGCATCCAATCTTCTAGTATCACATACACAAGAATGATACAAACATCTAGTTTCTTTCATAAACTGAAATGATACCAATGTCCAGTCTTCTAGTGCCACAAATATGAAATATCCTATCTTCTAGTATCACATAAAAACTAAAATGATACCAATATCCTATCTTCTAGTATCACACAAAAACTAAAATGATACCAATATCCTATCTTCTAGTATCACACAAAAACTAAAATGATACCAATATCCTATCTTCTAGTATCACATAAAAACCACAATGATACCAATATCCTATCTTCTAGTATCACCCAAAAACCACAATGATACCAATATCCTATCTTCTAGTATCACCCAAAACCATGATGATACCAATATCCTATCTTCTAGTATCACACAAAAACCACAATGATACCAATATCCTATCTTCTAGTATCGCCCAAAAACCATGATGATACCAATATCCTATCTTCTAGTATCACACAAAAACTAAAATGATACCAATATCCTATCTTCTAGTATTACATAACCCTCCATGGTCAAATAAAGCAACAACTAATATTGTTATGAATTGTGTTCGTAACTATAAAACAGTCAGTAATTGTAACAAAAGTGACATGTTTTAACGACGTAAAGGGGACCATGATGCCTGTCCAACAACTGAGCTGAGGGTAGTCAGTGACCCAAAGCTGACCCATGCCTTCAGATCTGTGAACAGCAGCGCTGATCAAAATCTTGCTCCACCACCTAACGGTGCTACTGAAGGCAGTCCAATCAAGAGAGTAGGGATCAATGAGGGAAGGCAACCCAGGACTCAAAAGTTCCCAGCTGAAGTTGGATGTGCTGGGCTGAAAGGTCCAAATAAACCATAACAAATCTACGCTCACTTAACCTCCTCTGGATGGCGAAGAGAACTATTTACTCCTCTAGCAGCCATTGGGAGAAAGGGAGAAACAATGTGAATAGTTAAACAGTAAGTATCTCAATTATAGCAAATGTTCATATCAATTTACAGTTTCATATATTTTATTCGGGAGCCACGATAGCTCAGTGGTTAGTGAACTGGACTACAAAGGACAAGAGGTAGAGTTCGATCCCAACCGATGGCTTCTGGTTCACCCAGCCTTTAATGGGTGCCGGATTTTTTTCTGGGAAAGTAAAGCGGCACGGTTGTAATACCGACCTCATTACCTCAAAAATCATGTTACCGATTTTTAAATCTGTAAAATGTATGGTCACTAACACCATATTCCCTATACGCCACTTGGCGCGCCAGGGGCACTTTACTTTATTTTAAAAATATATTTTATTGATTATTTTTACTTTTGATGTTTCATTTTTACTTAATAATTCTCAAACAGGCCTTTGTGTCTGGTTTCTGATTGCATGTATTATCTAAGATCCTGAAGACAAACATTTTGGACCACAATGTCATTGACGATGTTTTGTGCCATCTCTTGTAATGTTGAAACCGTTACCTTTTACCTCTTATCTTCTTTTTACTATAGCTATGTATTTATCATAATATAAATAATCTAAGGTATGCTGATGATACAGTCTTAATCGCTAAGAGTGAAAATTAGTTACAAGAAATGTTGGACATTATAGTGAAAGAAAGCAAAAATAAAGGACTGAGCCTTAATAGCAAAAAGACAGAAATAATGGTAACTACAAAGAAAAAGACATCACCTCAGTGCAAAATAAAGACAAGTGGAACAATATTAAAACAGGTAAATGAATTTAAATATTTGGGAACTTTGTTAACCTCAGACGGAAGATGTACAAAAGAGGTGAGATGCAGAATGGCTCAGGCAAAAGCAGCTTTCCAGAAAATGAGGAAGATACTATGCAATCCATTTTTGACAATAGAAACAAGAAAAATAGTTCTTAAATGTTATGTAGAGCCAGTCTTAAGATATAGATGTGAATCATGGACAATAGGACAACAGACAAGAAAATCACTGGAGTCTGTAGAAATGTGGTTTTACAGAAGAATGTTGAGAATACCATGAACAGCTAAGAAGAGTAATGAAAATGTTCTGAAAGAGGCCGAAGCAAAAAGAGAGCAAATTTCCAATATTAAGAAGAAACAATCATCATTTTTTGGCCATGTAATGAGAAGAGAACAACTGGAATATATTGTAACAACTGGGAAAATTGAGGGACGAAGAGATAGAGGGAAGCAAAGAGAAAAAATAACAGACAGCTTAAGAGAATGGCTTGGCAGAAGGTCAACAACAGAAATGATAAAGAACTGTCGAGATCACAAGTTGTGGAGAGACATGATCTCCTACGCCAGCAGGCACGGTACTTGATGATGATGTATTTATACCATTCCGTTTCATAATTACAAAGCCAAAGAATAATTATAAGAAAGTTAATAGTACCTAAATTAAAACAAAGCTAATAGTGTTTGCTTGCTCATGTTTGTCTGATGACTAAAGATGTACACCTCTTCGTCATCCGCCCTAAAGTGGGTGTGTCTGCGTTGTGCTGTAGTCTGCATTATAACTGTGATATTTGCGCATTTCAGCCCAACACATCTGTCTTCAGCATGAATAGTTAGTGTTTAAATTATAACAAAGTTAATAGATAGTTTCTAAATTATAACAAAGTTAATATTTACACATTCAATGTCTTCATTATTATGAAGTTAACAGTTACACAGCCAGTGTCCAAATTAAAACCAAAAAAATTAAAGTTACACAGCCAATAACTAAATTATAACTTAATACAGAGATAACCCTTAACAAGAATGCAAAAATAAAAGTTAAGAGTTATTCTTATGTTATCATTATTTTAGTACCTTTACTTTGTAATAATAACATTCCTTGAAATAAAAACGGAGTTAAATGTCAAAGGTTAAATGTTACAGAGGTTACTGTGACCATCTATCATGTCAGCACAGCCACTATTATCATGTGATCACAATAAGCTTCAACAACATAAAAAAAATGGATGTATGTACATTCAACAATATGTTAATTTATTAGGATGATTGTTGTATTACAGGCATATGACAAGGCTGAGGCATAACAGTATGGGTAAACATAAGTGAAAGAATATCACAAGCGTGTTATTGCGGTTGGCCAAACAAAATAATTTACAGTGAAGCTGAAGGAGCAATGGAAACAACAAAGTTAATAACAGCTTGTGAGATGAAAGAAATATACAGCCAAATATGATACAGTAAACTGAAATTATTTCTGTCAAGGTGCATCGCAGTAACAACATAAATTACACAGCAACTGCATTCAAAGAAGGTCAAGTACGAGACTTCAATAGGCGTCTTAGCATGCAAGTTTTCACCCATATGTGCTTGGCCACCTATCCTGAAGTGTTCTGAGACTTCTAGACAGTGTCACTTCTAGCACTGAAACTCATGATACGAGGCGACATTCCTCACCTTCCCAGAGTACTACCCTGGTACCCATTTCTGCCGGCAGCTGGTTCGACCGCTGGGGTATTTTTTTTTCCCAACCACGAGTAAAATTCACACTGCTTCTAGCGGAAATTAAACATGGGCTGTCCGAACGTCAGTAGCCTAGTCAAGTTTTTTTCCCAACTAGGCTACCGAGGCCCCCTGCATTCAGAGAAATCCACAAACAACAATTTTTACCAGCATTTCGGTGTCTACTCTTGAAATCTCCACTCAATAATAAATATCAGCTATTATTGCATCATAGAAACCAAGCTGAACACATTTGAAAATAAATGTCTAAGGAAGATACTTGGTATAGTGAGGAACGAATTCAAAAGAACGAGGAAATTAGTGAAATCGCCAATCAACCACTAATATCTTCAGTTATCTTTATGTGCATGTTTATGTTAGTCATGTGTCATATATCTTGATGTGTGTCAGTGTTAGTCAAGTCTCGTATCACTGTGTGCAAGTCTGTGTTCGTCACATCTCCTATCTTTGTGTGTGCATGTCTGTGTTAATAACTGCTAGTGACTCGGGCAGATGGTGCTCATAAACCTGGGAGGGCCGACCATCTAAGGGCAGAATCCCCCTACAGAAAAGATCATCTGCTGCCTTGCAGGAAGATTGGGGACAATCAAAGGCTAAGGAATGAATAAACCTGAATAAAATGCTGGCTGAAATCGGATGCACTGGGCCACTGGCGCAGAACACAGTGCAACGTTTTAATGGGTGTTCAATCAGAGTGGATCTGGCGGACTCTAATTGTGATGTTCTGCTAGTGGGGGCGATCAACACACTTAACCTGACAGCTGACTTCATGTGAGAGTCTGGAATCCTACTCTGATTGAGTCCTGATCGCAGAGAGAGATCTTCAGTAATCAAGAAAAGACAATGGTCATATTTTGGACATGTGATGAGAAGAGATAATAACCGAATAGCAAAGCAAGCCCTCATGTGGGAAACAACAGGTAAGAGGAAAAGCGGAAGACCCAGAGAGACACTGAGAAGAACATTGATGAAAGAGGCAAGAGCAGCAAGAATCGGCTCCCTCAATGAGATAGAGCTGCTTGCACAGAACAGAGACAAAAGGTGAGATTTTTGATAAAAGATCTTTACAAGAATTGAAAACTGCTAGAACAAAAATTTGGATAAGAGAAGGAGTATCTGGGTCTACGCCCTATGGGCCGGCTATGGCTCAAAAAGTCAATAGATTATTGCATACCCTCCATATTGAAAAGGTTTCCCTTAATTCGTACGGATTTGATAAAAACTGGACCTGTAAGCATCAAAAGGTAATTTGTAAGACAAAACAGACCATTTGTGTGACCTTCTGTATCTTTTTAAATTAAATTATATATAAGTATACAATTGTAACCCATGGGTTACTGGGACTCATTATGAGGGAAGTAAAGAATAGTGACACTGTGACCTTCCAGACATGTCGTACGAGGCGACTAAGGAGGTTGATCGATGGCTTGACAAGCGGTCATTGTAATAACTATTGTTATGGAAACAGATAGATTTTTGAAGCAGTGATTTCTGCAATATGTGCCATTTTGGCACACATGGTTTTTTGTTTCTGAGATTGTGGTTCTGCCCTATGTGCTGTCTTCGGCTCGAAAGGACAATAGATAGAAAGATAGATACAATTTTAAAAAAAATTAAAATTTACGCAGAATTTTGAAAATAGTTCTGTATAAACATTTGCTTAATTTTAATGTCATGAAAAATATACTAACATCAAAACAAATAACACCTGGGCTAAAACTAAGAATAGCAAAATGTTACATCTTCTCAATATTTCTGTATGGTGCAGAAACATGGACATTAGATAAGAATACAGAAAATTGAAGCCTTTGAAATGTGGATTTATAGAAGAATAGGTAGAATTGGATGGAAAGAAAAGAAAACAAACGATGAAGTTTTAAAAAAACTAAAATGAAAAGAGAACTACTAAAAACAATTAGAACAAGACAAATGAAATTTTTGAGGCATGTTAAAAGACACAACAGCCGAAACACAAAAGTATTATTGGAAGGGAAAATACAAGGTAAAAGAGGCAGAGGCAGACCAAGACTAACATGGACGAGTAACATCAAAAGATGGACAAGTCAACCTATGACAATCTGCACCATCAAAGCAAGAGAGAGAGTGGAATGGCGCTCCATGGTAGCCAACCTTCGATGCGGAGATGGCACTCAATGATGATGATGATATATTTGCTAGCCAATTAAACTATAGAAAACCTCCTACACTTGAAACTACAAATATAGCAGCTAACAACTTATGCTTGAGAAAAGTAACAAACAACACAAGAAGAGATAGAATACCAAATGAAACCATAAGAAAAATGGTAGGAGCAAAACCTGCCAAGAATATATAGAACAACAACTTAAATGGTTTGGTCACCTGGTCAGCACAAGAACGACAAATGATATAAACCACGACACCTTTTAGGTATCAGTGAAAAGAGAAAAGAAAAGAAGAAAGAACAACTTATGCTTGGGGCCACGATAGCTCAGTGGTTAGTGAACTGGACTACTAAGGACAAGAGATCAGGTTCAGAGATCCTGAATGATAGTTTCCTGGTTAAAAACCCTTAAATCAGTGCCAGGTTTTTTTTCGGGGAAAGTAAAGCGGGATGGATATTATATTACAAGTGTAAGTGTTATGGAAATAGTGCCATAGATTTTAGAGCAGTGATCTCTGCTATATGTGCCATTTTGGCATGCAAGGTTTCTGTTTTTGAGATTGTGGTTCTGCCCTATGTGCCGTCTTCGGCTCGAAAGGACAATAGAAGATATATTTTGGTCCAGGTTTACTAAAAAAAAAACATATGGAAGATATGTTGTTGTCTTCTAATTTTATTTCTTTTTTTATTGTTTGTGCTTAATGTAATTTAATGACAAAATTTAATGTATAAGAAAATAAATGCCTCAAGAAACACTTTGTATATAAGCCATGGAATGAATTCAAGAATAATGAGAATGCATCTAACAATTTCATCTATAACCAAGAGTAGGAGGTGGTCATATGTTGGTCATGTGATAACAAGAGTAGGAGGTGGTCATATGTTGGTCATGTGATGAGAAGTAATAACAAGAGTAGGAGGTGGTCATATGTTGGTCATGTGATAACAAGAGTAGGAGGTGGTCATATGTTGGTCATGTGATAACAAGAGTAGGAGGTGGTCATATGTTGGTCATGTGACAACAAGAGTAGGAGGTGGTCATATGTTGGTCATGTGATAACAAGAGTAGGAGGTGGTCTTATGTTGGTCATGTGATGAGAAGTAATAACAAGAGTAGGAGGTGGTCATATGTTGGTCATGTGATAACAAGAGTAGGAGGTGGTCTTATGTTGGTCATGTGATAACAAGAGTAGGAGGTGGTCATATGTTGGTCATGTGATAACAAGAGTAGGAGGTGGTCTTATGTTGGTCATGTGATGAGAAGTAATAACAAGAGTAGGAGGTGGTCTTATGTTGGTCATGTGATAACAAGAGTAGGAGGTGGTCTTATGTTGGCCATGTGATAACAAGAGTAGGAGGTGGTCTTATGTTGGTCATGTGATAACAAGAGTAGGAGGTGGTCATATGTTGGCCATGTGATAACAAGAGTAGGAGGTGGTCATATGTTGGCCATGTGATGAGAAGTGATAACAAGAGTAGAGTAGGAGGTGGTCTTATGTTGGCCATGTGATGAGAAGTGATAACAAGAGTAGGAGGTGGTCTTATGTTGGCCATGTGATGAGAAGTGATAACAAGAGTAGGAGGTGGTCTTATGTTGGCCATGTGATGAGAAGTGATAACAAGAGTAGGAGGTGGTCTTATGTTGCCATGTGATGAGAAGTGATAACAAGAGTAGGAGGTGGTCTTATGTTGGCCATGTGATGAGAAGTGATAACAAGAGTAGGAGGTGGTCATATGTTGGCCATGTGATGAGAAGTGATAACAAGAGTAGGAGGTGGTCTTATGTTGGCCATGTGATGAGAAGTGATAACAGAGTAGGAGGTGGTCTTATGTTGGCCATGTGATGAGAAGTGATAACAAGAGTAGGAGGTGGTCTTATGTTGGCCATGTGATGAGAAGTGATAACAAGAGTAGGAGGTGGTCTTATGTTGGCCATGTGATGAGAAGTGATAACAAGAGTAGGAGGTGGTCATATGTTGGCCATGTGATGAGAAGTAATAACAAGAGTAGGAGGTGGTCTTATGTTGGCCATGTGATGAGAAGTAATAACAAGAGTAGGAGGTGGTCTTATGTTGGCCATGTGATGAGAAGTGATAACAAGAGTAGGAGGTGGTCATATGTTGGCCATGTGATGAGAAGTGATAACAAGAGTAGGAGGTGGTCATATGTTGGCCATGTGATGAGAAGTGATAACAAGAGTAGGAGGTGGTCATATGTTGGCCATGTGATGAGAAGTAATAACAAGAGTAGGAGGTGGTCTTATGTTGGCCATGTGATGAGAAGTAATAACAAGAGTAGGAGGTGGTCTTATGTTGGCCATGTGATGAGAAGTGATAACAAGAGTAGGAGGTGGTCATATGTTGGCCATGTGATAACAAGAGTAGAGTAGGAGGTGGTCTTATGTTGGCCATGTGATAACAAGAGTAGGAGGTGGTCATATGTTGGTCATGTGATAACAAGAGTAGGAGGTGGTCATATGTTGGCCATGTGATGAGAAGTGATAACAAGAGTAGGAGGTGGTCTTATGTTGGTCATGTGATGAGAATTGATAACAAGAGTAGGAGGTGGTCTTATGTTGGCCATGTGATGAGAAGTGATAACAAGAGTAGGAGGTGGTCTTATGTTTGGCCATGTGATGAGAAGTGATAACAAGAGTAGGAGGTGGTCATATGTTGGCCATGTGATGAGAAGTGATAACAAGAGTAGGAGGTGGTCTTATGTTGGCCATGTGATGAGAAGTAATAACAAGAGTAGGAGGTGGTCATATGTTGGTCATGTGATAACAAGAGTAGGAGGTGGTCTTATGTTGGCCATGTGATGAGAAGTGATAACAAGAGTAGAGTAGGAGGTGGTCTTATGTTGGCCATGTGATAACAAGAGTAGGAGGTGGTCATATGTTGGTCATGTGATAACAAGAGTAGGAGGTGGTCATATGTTGGCCATGTGATGAGAAGTAATAACAAGAGTAGGAGGTGGTCATATGTTGGTCATGTGATGAGAAGTAATAACAAGAGTAGGAGGTGGTCTTATGTTGGCCATGTGATGAGAAGTAATAACAAGAGTAGGAGGTGGTCTTATGTTGGCCATGTGATGAGAAGTAATAACAAGAGTAGGAGGTGGTCTTATGTTGGCCATGTGATGAGAAGTAATAACAAGAGTAGGAGGTGGTCTTATGTTGGCCATGTGATGAGAAGTAATAACAAGAGTAGGAGGTGGTCATATGTTGGTCATGTGATGAGAAGTAATAACAAGAGTAGGAGGTGGTCTTATGTTGGTCATGTGATGAGAAGTAATAACAAGAGTAGGAGGTGGTCTTATGTTGGCCATGTGATGAGAAGTAATAACAAGAGTAGGAGGTGGTCTTATGTTGGCCATGTGATGAGAAGTGATAACAAGAGTAGAGTAGGAGGTGGTCTTATGTTGGCCATGTGATAACAAGAGTAGGAGGTGGTCATATGTTGGTCATGTGATAACAAGAGTAGGAGGTGGTCTTATGTTGGCCATGTGATGAGAAGTGATAACAAGAGTAGGAGGTGGTCTTATGTTGGTCATGTGATGAGAAGTAATAACAAGAGTAGGAGGTGGTCTTATGTTGGCCATGTGATGAGAAGTGATAACAAGAGTAGGAGGTGGTCTTATGTTGGCCATGTGATGAGAAGTAATAACAAGAGTAAGAGGTGGTCTTATGTTGGCCATGTGATAACAAGAGTAGGAGGTGGTCTTATGTTGGCCATGTGATGAGAAGTGATAACAAGAGTAGAGTAGGAGGTGGTCTTATGTTGGCCATGTGATGAGAAGTAATAACAAGAGTAGGAGGTGGTCTTATGTTGGCCATGTGATAACAAGAGTAGGAGGTCGTCATATGTTGGTCATGTGATAACAAGAGTAGGAGGTGGTCTTATGTTGGCCATGTGATGAGAAGTGATAACAAGAGTAGAGTAGGAGGTGGTCTTATGTTGGCCATGTGATGAGAAGTAATAACAAGAGTAGGAGGTGGTCTTATGTTGGCCATGTGATAACAAGAGTAGGAGGTGGTCATATGTTGGTCATGTGATAACAAGAGTAGGAGGTGGTCTTATGTTGGCCATGTGATGAGAAGTGATAACAAGAGTAGAGTAGGAGGTGGTCTTATGTTGGTCATGTGATGAGAAGTGATAACAAGAGTAGGAGGTGGTCTTATGTTGGCCATGTGATGAGAAGTGATAACAAGAGTAGGAGGTGGTCTTATGTTGGCCATGTGATGAGAAGTGATAACAAGAGTAGAGTAGGAGGTGGTCTTATGTTGGCCATGTGATGAGAAGTAATAACAAGAGTAGGAGGTGGTCTTATGTTGGCCATGTGATGAGAAGTGATAACAAGAGTAGGAGGTGGTCTTATGTTGGCCATGTGATGAGAAGTAATAACAAGAGTAGGAGGTGGTCTTATGTTGGCCATGTGATGAGAAGTGATAACAAGAGTAGAGTAGGAGGTGGTCTTATGTTGGCCATGTGATGAGAAGTGATAACAAGAGTAGAGTAGGAGGTGGTCTTATGTTGGCCATGTGATAACAAGAGTAGGAGGTGGTCATATGTTGGTCATGTGATAACAAGAGTAGGAGGTGGTCATATGTTGGTCATGTGATGAGAAGTGATAACAAGAGTAGAGTAGGAGGTGGTCTTATGTTGGCCATGTGATAACAAGAGTAGGAGGTGGTCATATGTTGGTCATGTGATAACAAGAGTAGGAGGTGGTCTTATGTTGGCCATGTGATGAGAAGTGATAACAAGAGTAGGAGGTGGTCTTATGTTGGTCATGTGATAACAAGAGTAGGAGGTGGTCATATGTTGGTCATGTGATGAGAAGTGATAACAAGAGTAGAGTAGGAGGTGGTCATATGTTGGTCATGTGATAACAAGAGTAGGAGGTAGTCATATGTTGGTCATGTGATAACAAGAGTAGGAGGTGGTCATATGTTGGTCATGTGATGAGAAGTAATAACAAGAGTAGGAGGTGGTCTTATGTTGGCCATGTGATGAGAAGAGATAACAAGAGTAGGAGGTGGTCTTATGTTGGCCATGTGATGAGAAGTAATAACAAGAGTAGGAGGTGGTCTTATGTTGGCCATGTGATGAGAAGTGATAACAAGAGTAGAGTAGGAGGTGGTCTTATGTTGGCCATGTGATGAGAAGTGATAACAAGAGTAGGAGGTGGTCTTATGTTGGTCATGTGATAACAAGAGTAGGAGGTGGTCATATGTTGGTCATGTGATAACAAGAGTAGGAGGTGGTCTTATGTTGGTCATGTGATAACAAGAGTAGGAGGTGGTCTTATGTTGGCCATGTGATGAGAAGTGATAACAAGAGTAGGAGGTGGTCTTATGTTGGTCATGTGATAACAAGAGTAGGAGGTGGTCATATGTTGGTCATGTGATAACAAGAGTAGGAGGTGGTCTTATGTTGGCCATGTGATGAGAAGTGATAACAAGAGTAGGAGGTGGTCATATGTTGGCCATGTGATGAGAAGTAATAACAAGAGTAGGAGGTGGTCATATGTTGGCCATGTGATGAGAAGTGATAACAAGAGTAGGAGGTGGTCATATGTTGGCCTTGTGATGAGAAGTGATAACAAGAGTAGGAGGTGGTCATATGTTGACCATGTGATGAGAAGTGATAACAAGAGTAGGAGGTGGTCATATGTTGGCCATGTGATGAGAAGTGATAACAAGAGTAGAGTAGGAGGTGGTCATATGTTGGCCATGTGATGAGAAGTGATAACAAGAGTAGGAGGTGGTCATATGTTGGCCATGTGATGAGAAGTAATAACAAGAGTAGGAGGTGGTCATATGTTGGCCATGTGATGAGAAGTGATAACAAGAGTAGGAGGTGGTCATATGTTGGCCATGTGATGAGAAGTGATAACAAGAGTAGGAGGTGGTCATATGTTGGCCATGTGATGAGAAGTGATAACAAGAGTAGGAGGTGGTCATATGTTGGCCATGTGATGAGAAGTGATAACAAGAGTAGAGTAGGAGGTGGTCATATGTTGGCCATGTGATGAGAAGTGATAACAAGAGTAGAGTAGGAGGTGGTCATATGTTGGCCATGTGATGAGAAGTGATAACAAGAGTAGGAGGTGGTCATATGTTGGCCATGTGATGAGAAGAGATAACAAGAGTAGAGTAGGAGGTGGTCATATGTTGGTCATGTGATAACAAGAGTAGGAGGTGGTCATATGTTGGTCATGTGATAACAAGAGTAGGAGGTGGTCATATGTTGGTCATGTGATGAGAAGTAATAACAAGAGTAGGAGGTGGTCTTATGTTGGCCATGTGATGAGAAGAGATAACAAGAGTAGGAGGTGGTCTTATGTTGGCCATGTGATGAGAAGTGATAACAAGAGAAGAAGGTGGTCTTATGTTGGCCATGTGATGAGAAGTGATAACAAGAGAAGAAGGTGGTCATATATTGGTCATGTGATGAGAAGAGACAACAAGAGAATCGCCAAGCAAACGCTCAAATGGGAACCAGAGGTTGACCTAGAGAAACACTAAAAAGAATTCTGAGGCGACAAGCAACAACAGTGAACATCAGCTCCCATGCTAATGCTGAGAGCTCACCCAGAACATGACCGTATGGAGGGGATATTCTGAACCCCGGTGTTCCACATGAAAAGCAAGTCTTGTACAACTGTGATAATTAATTTATGTTGAAGACCTTATGTGATATAAAAGCCAAAAGAGAAAACAATGTAACGTACAACTTTGATAATTAATTTGTTATGCTGAAGACCTTATCGATTGGAGGCCACAGAGATGGTATTTCTCAGAAGAATGTTGAAAGTTCCCTGGACAGCTAAAAAGACCAATGAGGAAGTTCTCAAAGAGGCCAACACAAAAAGGGAGCTCTTAAAAAACATCAGAAAGAAGCAATCAACATTTTTCGGGCACATCACGAGAAGTGGAAAGTTGTAATACTTGGTTACAACTGGCAAAATAAAAGGAAAGAGAGATCGCGGGCGACAAAGAGAGAAAATACTGGATAGCTTGGTGTCATGGCATGGAAAACAGTCAACAACAGAACTGATATGATGCACTGTAGATAGAAGATTGTGGAGGGACATGATCACCTACGCCAACCGGTATGGCACATGATGATGATGAAGACCTTATATGACATAAAAAGGCAAAAGAGAAAATAGTGTAATGTACAACTTGCTTGCATTCACTCGATAACTAAAGGAGTATACCTCTTCATCATCCGCTCTTAAAAGGATGTTAAGTGGGCGTGTCTGCATTTTGTTGTGGTTTGCAGTATAACTGATATTTGCGCATTTCGGCCCTACACATCCGACTTCAGCATGAATGGAACCATAATAGTCTCAATGATAAACGATAAAATGAATATAACAAAACCAACAAGCCATAAACCAATGTGGTAACATCAATTGTGTAAATAATGATTTATAAACGCATGGTAAGAAACAATAAAGATGAAGGTGAATTCAGATCTACGATTCTTCTTTCTCAGTATTCCCCCGTTAAGTGGGCATGGATGATTTGTGTTGCTAGTTTATGACAACCTGTGATACTGACACCTTTAGGCCCAACACATCCGCAGCATGTGTATATTTGCTTAATGATTTTTGCTTGGGCAGGTCTTTTTGGCCTAGTTTTTTTCAATTTCCAAGGCTTATTTAACTCTTTCCATACATTTCGCCACACAGTGCATCACTCTCAATTTGATTAGTGTGAACACCATCAATCCATATTCTTTTTACATGTCTTGTATCATCTTGATATTGGTGAAATCTAATACCTTGTTCAATTATCTAAACATTCATATATAATATGTTATATGTTACAAAAATATCAATATGTAGATTGATTCTCAAAACCATGAACAATTTTGTCTCTGAAATCTCTTCCATTGCATCAATAAAAAGCTTCCGTACAGAAAGAGTTATCCCTCCCTTAAGGCATCATCATCGATAGTATCTTCCTCATTTTTTTTGGAAAGCTGCTTTTGCCTGTGCCATTCTGCATCTCACCTCTTTTGTACATCTTCTGTCTGAGGTTAACAAAGTTCCCAAATATTTAAATTCATTTACCTGTTTTAATATTGTTCCACTTGTCTTTATTTTGCACTGAGGTGATGTCTTTTTCTTTGCTGTTACCAATACTTCTGTCTTTTTGCTTCCTGTACATAAAATATGTTAGTTCCAAAACAAATGGAAGGTATCATTATAGTAATCCTACCAGATTGGGTCCCTGACAAGGATATCTAAACAATGATGGACAGTGTCAGAATAGCTTTTGCCAATCTAAACAGCTTTTGGAGATTGTACATTGTTGTCAGATTTGTCATCACAGCACTCCTGGCAAACTCATAGGTGCTCAGATCCTTTCAAAAGATAACATTATGTGTGCACACTACGGTCCCAGGAACCGGCTGGTTGTGCACACCACTAGCTCATCCTTGCAGTCTATCACTCTTAGTCTGAACTGACACAGTATGGCCAACTATAGCAGTCTCAGGAATGCCTCCTCACAGAAGGTCATGTTGATTACTAACGTACAATCACTGATCCCCTGCCTACCATCCTAATCACAGGCGCACCCAAGGTCAATCTATCAAGTTCATTAGAACATTTATGGAATCTTTCATTATAGCACAAACATCAAACAGGATATACAAGGGGTGTTTGCTTTACTGCATTTTGTATGAGTTTGAATGTTTGGATGGCAACAGAGAAAGGCAATAGAGAAGGGTAATAGAGAAAGGCAATAATAAAGAACGGTAATAGAGAAAGGTAATAGAGAAAGGCAATATAGAACAGTAATAGAGAAAGGTAATAGAGAAAGGCAATAGAGAAAGGCAATAGAGAAAAGCATTAGAGAAAGGCAACAGAGAAAGGTAACAGAGAAAGGCAATAGAGGAAGGTAACAGAGAAAGGCAATAGAGAAAAGCATTAGAGAAAGGCAACAGAGAAAGGTAACAGAGAAAGGCAATAGAGGAAGGTAACAGAGAAAGGCAATAGAGAAAAGCATTAGAGAAAGGCAACAGAGAAAGGTAACAGAGAAAGGCAATAGAGGAAGGTAACAGAGAAAGGCAATAGAGGAAGGTAACAGAGAAAGGCAATAGAGGAAGGCAACAGAGAAAGGTAACAGAGAAAGGCAGTAGAGGAAGGTAACAGAGAAAGGCAATATAGAAAAGCATTAGAGAAAGGCAACAGAGAAAGGTAACAGAGAAAAGCATTAGAGAAAGGCAACAGAGAAAGGTAACAAAGAAAGGCAATAGAGGAAGGCAACAAAGAAAGGTAACAGAGAAAAGCATTAGAGAAAGGCAACAGAGAAAGGTAACAGAGAAAGGCAATAGAGGAAGGTAACAGAGAAAGGCAATAGAGGAAGGTAACAGAGAAAGGCAATAGAGGAAGGCAACAGAGAAAGGTAACAGAGAAAGGCAATAGAGGAAGGTAACAGAGAAAGGCAATATAGAAAAGCATTAGAGAAAGGCAACAGAGAAAGGTAACAGAGAAAAGCATTAGAGAAAGGCAACAGAGAAAGGTAACAGAGAAAGGCAATAGAGGAAGACAACAAAGAAAGGTAACAGAGAAAGGCAATAGAGAAAAGCATTAGAGAAAGGCAACAGAGAAAGGTAACATAGAAAGGCAATAGAGGAAGGCAACAGAGAAAGACAACAGAGAAAGGCAATAGAGGAAGGCAACAGAGAAAGACAATAGAGGAAGGCAACAGAGAAAGACAATAGAGGAAGGCAACAGAGAAAGACAATAGAGGAAGGCAACAGAGAAAGACAATAGAGGAAGGCAACAGAGAAAGGCAATAGAGAAAGGTAACAGAGAAAGACAATAGAGGAAGGCAACAGAGAAAGGCAATAGAGAAAGGTAACAGAGAAAGACAATAGAGAAAGGCAACAGAGAAAGGCAATAGAGAAAGGTAACAGAGAAAGGCAATAGAGAAAGGTAACAGAGAAAGACAATAGAGGAAGGCAACAGAGAAAGGCAATAGAGAAAGGTAACAGAGAAAGACAATAGAGGAAGGCAACAGAGAAAGACAACAGAGAAAGGTAACAGAGAAAGGTAACAGAGAAAGGCAATAGAGAAAGGTAACAGAGAAAGACAATAGAGGAAGGCAACAGAGAAAGACAATAGAGGAAGGCAACAGAGAAAGACAATAGAGAAAGGCAATAGAGGAAGGCAACAGAGAAAGACAATAGAGGAAGGCAACAAAGAAAGACAATAGAGGAAGGCAACAAAGAAAGACAATAGAGGAAGGCAACAAAGAAAGACAATAGAGGAAGGCAACAAAGAAAGACAATAGAGGAAGGCAACAGAGAAAGACAATAGAGGAAGGCAACAGAGAAAGACAATAGAGGAAGGCAATAGAGGAAGGTAACAGAGAAAGGCAATAGAGAAAGGTAACAGAGAAAGGCAATAGAGGAAGGCAACAAAGAAAGGCAATAGAGGAAGGCAACAGAGGAAGGCAACAGAGAAAGGCATCAGAGAAAGACAACAACAGATAAAGGCAACAAAGAAAGGCAATAGAGGAAGGCAACAGAGAAAGGCATCAGAGAAAGACAACAACAGAGAAAGGCAACAAAGAAAGGCAATAGAGGAAGGCAACAGAGAAAGGCAATAGAGGAAGGCAACAGAGAAAGGCAACAAAGAAAGACAACAACAGATAAAGGCAACAAAGAAAGGCAATAGAGAAAGGCAACAGAGAAAGGCAATAGAGGAAGGCAACAGAGAAAGGCATCAGAGAAAGACAACAACAGATAAAGGCAACAGAGAAAGGCAATAGAGGAAGGCAACAGAGAAAGGCATCAGAGAAAGACAACAACAGAGAAAGGCAACAAAGAAAGGCAATAGAGGAAGGCAACAGAGAAAGGCAATAGAGGAAGGCAACAGAGAAAGACAATAGAGGAAGGCAACAAAGAAAGACAATAGAGGAAGGCAACAAAGAAAGACAATAGAGGAAGGCAACAAAGAAAGACAATAGAGGAAGGCAACAAAGAAAGACAATAGAGGAAGGCAACAAAGAAAGACAATAGAGGAAGGCAACAGAGAAAGGCAATAGAGGAAGGCAACAGAGAAAGGCAATAGAGGAAGGCAACAGAGAAAGACAATAGAGAAAGGTAACAGAGAAAGGCATCAGAGAAAGACAATAGAGGAAGGCAATAGAGGAAGGTAACAGAGAAAGGCAATAGAGAAAGACAATAGAGGAAGGCAATAGAGGAAGGTAACAGAGAAAGGCAATAGAGAAAGGTAACAGAGAAAGGCAATAGAGGAAGGCAACAAAGAAAGGCAATAGAGGAAGGCAACAGAGGAAGGCAACAGAGAAAGGCATCAGAGAAAGACAACAACAGATAAAGGCAACAAAGAAAGGCAATAGAGGAAGGCAACAGAGAAAGGCATCAGAGAAAGACAACAACAGAGAAAGGCAACAAAGAAAGGCAATAGAGGAAGGCAACAGAGAAAGGCAATAGAGGAAGGCAACAGAGAAAGGCAACAAAGAAAGACAACAACAGATAAAGGCAACAAAGAAAGGCAATAGAGAAAGGCAACAGAGAAAGGCAATAGAGGAAGGCAACAGAGAAAGGCATCAGAGAAAGACAACAACAGATAAAGGCAACAGAGAAAGGCAATAGAGGAAGGCAACAGAGAAAGGCATCAGAGAAAGACAACAACAGAGAAAGGCAACAAAGAAAGGCAATAGAGGAAGGCAACAGAGAAAGGCAATAGAGGAAGGCAACAGAGAAAGACAATAGAGGAAGGCAACAAAGAAAGACAATAGAGGAAGGCAACAAAGAAAGACAATAGAGGAAGGCAACAAAGAAAGACAATAGAGGAAGGCAACAAAGAAAGACAATAGAGGAAGGCAACAAAGAAAGACAATAGAGGAAGGCAACAAAGAAAGACAATAGAGGAAGGCAACAGAGAAAGGCAATAGAGGAAGGCAACAGAGAAAGGCAATAGAGGAAGGCAACAGAGAAAGACAATAGAGAAAGGTAACAGAGAAAGGCATCAGAGAAAGACAACAACAGAGAAAGGCAACAAAGAAAGACAATAGAGGATAGCAACAGAGAAAAGAAACATCAAGACTGTCAATTCATACAAACTGTCACAGGTAAAATGATCTGAACATTTTGGACAAACAAAATATGATATAATGAAGAATAGGAAAAGCTATGAAGAAATGCACAGAATGAGAGCAGACAATATAACCTATGACAAGCTGAAGAGATCTGTTAGGAAAAAATACATGAATAAATGGAATACATAACACCAAAGTTATTACAAAAATGAAACTTATTACCAAGTCCAATTCAGTAGAAATAATTATTTGTAGACTCAAAACAGACCATAACAGATGAAATAATACATTTTTTGGGGTTTCAGATTGAGAGCCACGTGGCGCTGTGTTTGGTGTATTCAATCGCCATCGACTTCTGGTTCAATATTGCAGATAGGCGACAGGAACCATTGTGGCTCAGTCTGAAAAAGTGTTCCATGTTGCAGTTTCCTCATATTCCGAGTCCAGCTTGTTGCTGGAGTTATTTAATTTGGTGTTCTGTGCACACCGTAAGCTGTGTTTTTCATCCGGAGCGTGTCGATATTTTGATTGCTTACAATGAATGACGATGTCGTATGATGAAAGACAGTTCAGCTGCGTTCACTTTTGGTCCAAAAACACCTCATGTCTTTTGTCATGTGCTGTAGCTGCTATGATGGGGACTGCAGCTGCCTTTCTTTGTTTGGATCCTTCAATGAGATGAGTTTTAATTTTGATGATTCCACTGGCACTGGCGGTTGAGCAATTATAGATTTTAATTCATTTGCAGTGATACCGGGGCCTTCTGCTAACCATAACCAGCCGACCTCAAGGTTCAGGGTTCAAATGCCAGTATAGGCAAAAAATGTTCTGACCAAAAGGCTCTTGGGGTCCATCCAGCCACTTTAAATGGGCACCAGAGATATTCTCGGAAAGGAAAGGCAGCGAGGAAGGGGCCACAACTCACAAAACTGAAGCTTAGCACAAGAAGTTACTAGCACTTCATCGACTTATTGCAAAAGCTATGGGACATCTTTGACTTTGTTAAGGCTGGGAACCACTAATAAATGTGACTGTGATGCAGGCAAAGTGACCGCTGATTATATTCTACCATCACCAGTGTTATACTTAGACAAGCTGTATCACCAGATACTTTTATCATCAGTGCTATACTTAGACAAGCTGGGACATGGTCTCCAAGATGGCGGATCTAGCCCATGTCCTCTCGATCGCTGCAAAAAGTGCAACCAGGGTCTGATTAATTTTGGATCTCCGTTGCACTTTTCTGTGTTAAAGTCAAAATGATGATATACTTAATACATCTGTGTCGCTAAAGCGAGGTCGTAGGCCGACAACAGTCCGTTTTTGACAAATCAAGTGTTGTGAATTAGACCTTCCACCGTCTAGACTTGATCTGCGCTTTACGTCACATTGGTGCTGTTCATGACCGTTGTTGGAATTCTTTGAAGTTATTTCCATGTTACACATCAATGTAAACTACTACGTCAGCCGCAGTTTTGTCTCTTTGGGGAATTTGCTTCGTGTTTTGTTCGTCGTAGGCTGCTTACACTTGAGTAATCAGACAGAAATCTAAAGAAAGCGAGACTGTGTGTTCGGCGACATTGTCGTGTGCAACGTCATCGTAATGGTTCCCTATACCGGCCGTGCGCAAATCTTACGGTCTGCTGTTTGATGTGCGACGGGGATAATTTGACGACTGACTGTGTGTCTATATGTTCGGAATTGGAGTCATCAACGATGACCTAACATCATCAAGTGCTACGATGATCATCATTTTCAAGAGGACGTGACTTACCGGTGTATGGGGATAGGCGGCGGGAACAGTTGGAGGCTGTGCATGAAAAGTGTTCCTTGTTGCAGTTTCCTCATATTACAAGTCGCATGTCTGTGTTAGTGACCTCTAGTGACTCGGGCAGATGGTGCTCGTAAACCTGGGAGGGCCGACCATCTAAAGGCAGAATCCTCTTACAGAATAGATCATCTGCTGCCTTGCAAGAAGATTGGGGACAATCAAAGGCTAAGGAAAGCAAACCTGAAAAAAATACTGGCTGAAATCGGATGCACTGGGCCACTGGCGCAGAACACAGTGCAACGTTTTAACAGGTATTCAAGCGGAGTGGATCTAACAGGCTTAAACAGACAGCTGTCTTCGTGTGAGAGTCTGGAGTCCTACTCTAATTGAGTCCTGATCGCAGACAGAGAGAGAGAGAGAGAGAGAGAGAGAGAGAGAGAGACAAGCTGTATCACCAGATACTTTTATCACCAGTGCTATACTTAGATAAGCTGTATCACCAGATACTTTTATCATCAGTGCTATACTTAGATAAGCTGTATCACCAGATACTTTTATCATCAGTGCTATACTTAGACAAGCTGTATCACCAGATACTTTTATCATCAGTGCTATACTTAGACAAGCTGTATCACCAGATACTTTTATCATCAGTGCTATACTTAGACAAGCTGTATCACCAGATACTTTTATCATCAGTGCTATACTTAGACAAGCTGTATCAACCAGATACTTTTATCACTAGTGCTATACTTAGACAAGCTGTATCACCATATACTTTTATCATCAGTGCTATACTTAGACAAGCTGTATCAACCAGATACTTTTATCACTAGTGCTATACTTAGACAAGCTGTGTCAACCATATACTTTTATCACTAGTGCTATACTTAGACAAGCTGTATCAACCATATACTTTTATCACTAGTGCTATACTTAGACAAGCTGTATCACCATATACTTTTATCACTAGTGCTATACTTAGACAAGCTGTATCAACCATATACTTTTATCACTAGTGCTATACTTAGACAAGCTGTATCACCATATACTTTTATCACTAGTGCTATACTTAGACAAGCTGTATCAACCATATACTTTTATCACTAGTGCTATACTTAGACAAGCTGTATCACCAGATACCTTTAAAAACTTATTACGATGAATTGACATCTAAAAGTGTACGCAAAAAAAAAAAAAAAAGAAAGAAAGCTGTTTGACATGGATATGGGTTATATGCTTGGACAAAAAGAAAGCTGTTTGACAAGGATATCATCGTCATCAGGTACCGGGCCTGCTGGTGTAGGTGATGATGTCTCTCCACAACTTTCGATCACAACAGTTATTTATCATTTCTGTTGCTGACCTTCTGCCAAGCCATTCTCTTAAGCTGTCTGTAATCTTTTTTCTTTGCTTCCCTCTATCTCTTCGTTCATCAATTTTCCCAGTTGTTACAATATATTCCAGCTGTTCTCTTCTCATTACATGGCCAAAAAATGAAGATTGTTTCTTCCTAATATTGGAAATTAGCTCTCTTTTTGCTTTGGCCTCTATCAGAACGTTTTCATTACTCTTCTTAGCTGTCCATGGTATTCTCAACATTCTTCTGTAAAACCACATATCTTCAGACTACTGGACATGGATATAGGTTATATAAAAAAAAAAGTAAAGTGCTCCGTCACGCGAAGTGGCATATAGAAAATATGGTGTTAGTGACCATAATTTTTACAGACCTTCAGCACATGATTTTTGGGATAAAAAAAAGTATATGGGTTATATGCTTGGACAAAAAGAAAGCTGAAGTTTGACATGGATATAAGTTATATCTATCAATCTATCTATTGATCTTTTGAGCTGTGGCCAGCCCATAGGGCATAGACCCAGATACCCTTTCTCTTTTCTAAATTTTTTTTAATTCTAGCAGTTTTCAATCCTTGCAAAGACCTTTCATCAAATCTCGCCATTTGCCTCTGTTCTGTGCAAGAAACTCTATCTCATTGAGGGAGCTGATTCCTGCTGCTTTTGCCTCTCTGATCAATGTTTTTCTAAGTGTCTCTCTGGGGCAGCCTCTTTTCCTGTTATTTCCCACATGAGGGCTTGCTTTGTTATTCGGTTATTATCTCTTCTCATCACATGTCCAACATACGACCATCATCTTTTTTGATTACTGAAGATATTAGTGGTTGATTGGGGATTTCTGTAATTTTCTCGTTTGTTTTGAATAGGTTATATAAAAAAAAAAAGTAAAGAGCCCCCGTCACGCCTAGTGGCATATAGGGAATATGGTAATAGTGACCATAAATTTTACAGACCTTCAGCACATGATTTCTGGGGTAATGTGGTCAGTATTAAGCCTGTGCCGCTTTACTTTCCCAGAAAAAAATCCGGTACCCGTTTAAGGCTGGGTGAACCCGAAAGCCATCGGTTGGGATCAAACCCTACCACTTGTCCTTTGTAGTCCAGTTCACTAACCGCTGAGCTATCGTGGCTCCCGGATAGGTTATATGCTTGGACAAAATTAAAGAATCACTAAAACTATCTTCCTGTGTGTTACCGGGGCCTCATTATGAGGGAAGTAAAGAATAGTGATACTGTGACCTTCCAGGCATGTCGTAAGAGGCGACTAAGGAGGTTGATCGATGGCTCGATAAGCTGTCCTTGTAAAAAGTATTGTTATGAAAACAGCGCCATATATTTTAGAGCAGTGATCTCTGCAATATGTGCCACTTTGGTACGCAAGGTTTCTGTTTTTGAAATTGTGGTTCTGCCCTATGTATTCTGCCTATAGATAGAAAACTATCTAAAATCTAGAAATGAATGAGAAGGAGATCAGAGACATCTGGTGGAGAACACTCAGAAGTGGCGATGCAGTGTGGCCAGACGTAGTGGGACATTCTGTATGCCACAGACTGAAGAATATGTAGAAATTTGTTGTCTAGCAAGATGCCAGTGCTGGTCTCAGCCAATGACTTCCTTGTTGATCGACAGCAGGGAGGAAAATAACAAAATATATGACAAATCTATCAAAATATATCTAACCTATAAATATAATACCACGTCACATCTCTTAGCCCCACAACCTCACACTAATGAAGCAAACCTTGATCACCACATCTTGTGACGACATAAATTTAACTATATCATGTCACATTTCTCAGCCCTACAACCTCACACTAATGAAGCAAACCTTAATCACCACACCCTGTGACGACATAAATATAACTACATCATGTCACATTTCTCAGCCCTACAACCTTACACTAATGAAGCAAACCTTAATCACCACATCCTGTGACAACATAAATATAACTACATCATGTCACATTTCTTAGCCCCACAACCTCACACTAATGAAACAAACCTTGATCACCACATCCTGTGACGACATAAATATAACTACATCATGTCACATTTCTCAGCCCTACAACCTTACACTAATGAAGCAAACCTTGATCACCACATCCTGTGACGACATAAATATAACTACATCATGTCACATCTCTTAGCCCCACAACCTGACACTAATGAAGCAAACCTTGATCACCACACCCTGTGACGACATAAATACAACTACATCAAGCCACATTTCCCAGCCCTACAACCTCACACTAATGAAGCAAACCTTAATCACCACACCCTGTGACGACATAAATATAACTACATCAAGCCACATTTCCCAGCCCTACAACCTCACACTAATGAAGCAAACCTTAATCACCACACCCTGCGACACTTTGTACGGCAACAAAAACCTGCAATTTATTTATATTTAACCCATCACTATTAAAATAAAAACCGACCCAAACATCTAATGGTAACGGCACCTTTCACACCCCAGTACGCCCCAAAAACAGAATAAAGGCCTTAACAGTTCTTTAACTGGCTCACTCTTTTCAATTTTACTTCCACATATCAACAAGTAGCATTTTCCTTTCCTTCTCTCCAGCATCGATAATGAACAATATAACAATTATTTTCAATAATATAACAATTATTTTCAATAATATAACAATTATTTCTAATATCATAAGAATTACTTCTAATATTATTACATCTGATGTACAAATATTAAGTAATACATCCATTAAATTATGTTTGAATAATGTTATTATTTTACGGCTTCAAAATGAATCACTTTAAAATGGACACAAGACTAAAACAGTACAAATTATGTGTACAAAAATATACAAAGCTAGTACATGGTATTTGTGTACAATGGCAACAATTCATTATAATGTGTTGAAATTTAGTACAGAATATGTGCAATGTGTCTAAATCTTGTACATTAAACATAATGTTTTTGCATGGAGACATGTACAATATTTCCTAAAATGTTATCAATGTCAGCATGTTGTATCCAGTATGAGAAAATAACATATCCAGTATGAGAATATAACATAAAAAAAGATGAGAATATTTGGGAATTATTTTGAGGTTTTTGGGAAGATAGGAATGTAATGTTTAGCTGTTGCACTTATATTGGTAAAGTGTGGATTATACTCTAGATTAGAGAGGAAGGAAGAATTGACAAGACTTAGAAGGTCAAGTCTATTTAACTGAACAGGATTTGGATTCCAGTCTTGTCACAAGTGAACAGGGCCCACTTGACATAAACTTCGGGCCAAGTTCACACAAAAAAGCAACATTTTGACTCCCAGTTGCGCAATGACCATCAAAGAACTTATATAAACTTGTGGTCAACATTTAGACTCAGACTGTGCCAAGTAAGTTCACTTTATATAATTTTGAGGTCAAGTTCACACAAAAGAACAACATTTAGACTCCAGCTTGATCAAGTGTGAGCTGGAGCCAACTTCTCTTGAGGTCAAGTTCACACAAGAGAACAACATTTAGACTCCAGCTTGATCAAGTGTGAGCTGGAGCCAACTTCTCTTGAGGTCAAGTTCACACAAAAGAACAACATTTAGACTCCAGCTTGATCAAGTGTGAGCTGGAGCCAACTTCTCTTGAGGTCAAGTTCACACAAGAGAACAACATTTAGACTCCAGCTTGATCAAGTGTGAGCTGGAGCCAACTTCTCTTGAGGTCAAGTTCACACAAGAGAACAACATTTAGACTCCAGCTTGATCAAGTGTGAGCTGGAGCCAACTTCTCTTGAGGTCAAGTTCACACAAGAGAACAACATTTAGACTCCAGCTTGATCAAGTGTAAGCTGGAGCCAACTTCTCTTGAGGTCAAGTTCACACAAGAGAACAACATTTAGACTCCAGCTTGATCAAGTGTGAGCTGGAGCCAACTTCTCTTGAGGTCAAGTTCACACAAGAGAACAACATTTAGACTCAAGTTGTACCACAACAAATCAAGAACCCATTAAATAATCTTGAGATCAAGTTCACACAACAGAACAACATTTAGACTCCAGCTGTACCACGGGTGACCCAGAACCCACTTTACACAAGGTTGACGTCACACCATTCTGCTTGTTATGAGCTCGCTGCGGTGATGAAGTTGATGACACAGCCAGCCCACAATCCCCTAAACACATGGACACACTGGACTGTTCTTCCTTGATGCACTCACAGAAACTGGATATTTCTGAGAATTCTACTGACTGAGCTACAGGATGTGAATCTTTCCCTTCTGACGGACACTGACCATTGTACTGAGTTGTGCAGAGAGTGGAAGCTGATATGATGTTTGCTGTGGACATAACACTGGTTGAGCTGTTCATGTTATTATTGTTCCGTGCAGTGTTGTTATTGTTGGTTCCAATATTTCTATTCTCACTTGACATAGCTGGTGGATTTGATGCCTCTAGTTCTCTTTTGTGCAGTTTCTGGTTTGAATCTGTTTCCGGTTTCCTGAAGTTTCCGTTAGACTTACTTAAATATCCTTCTGGCTTACCCAGGTCTCCCTCTTCATCACTTATTCCATTTGAAACTTGGTGTTGCTCTAAAACATTTCTTTTGCTGAGTAGGAGGGCATTGTGATTTGTGTTGTTGTTTTGGTTACAGCTTTCGCTTTCTTGTACAGACGAGTTAACACACTGTTGAAAAGCAGGCCCACTGTCAGTCGGGCAATCTTTGCAAGATGTTAGTACATCAGTTGGGCAATCTTTGCAAGATTTAAGTACATCAGTTGGGTCATCTGTACATGATGCACAATCATTACCATTAAAATGATAGCCAGAATGATTTTTACCACTTTTACTACCTTCTCCACCACCACCACTACCACCACCACCACCATCACCACTACTACTACTTAAGTGACTAGATTTGGACCCTTCACCCCCACAACTCCCATTCCCAACATTGTTTCCATCATTGGGGCCATCTGTATCACTAGATTGGTCACTACTATCACGTCTACGTATAAATGACTGCTTCAGTGCATCCTTTCTTGACCTCCCTTCAGTGTCATCTGTATCACTAGCATCTGAGCTGCTACAGCTTGCTCCCTTCTGCCCAGTGCCCTTAAGCCTTCTCCTATTTTCATATTTCTTAAGAATCTCCGGCGATGCCATCCTTCCATGGTTATGCCTCGTGTGAGAGGCTGTAAACTTCATCGGGAAAAAATCATCCCCATTGTCTGACTCACTCTCCTCATGAATCTGGTTCAGCAGTTGTGGAGAGCTGCAAACGGATCGGAGAGGTCGAGGAGGTTTTGCTGATTCATTGCCTCCCGCTCCAGTTGTTGATGAGAGGCCAAGTTCCATGCCAGCAGCAGCAGACAGATCACATGTTCGCTCATCCAGACATTCCAAACTTCTAGACGGTTTCATCTCAATAGAATTCATCTCAAAGTCATCATCATCGTCATCATCACCTCCTGCATCTTGAGACTCCTCCGTGATCAGACTGCACTTGCGTACAGCAGCAAAGATAGCCTCTGGCGACAGGTATGTCATTTTTGGAGAAGATGAAGTTGGCGATGGATATGTTCCTTGAGGGGAGACTAAAGACTGGACCAGATTGAACGAATCAAAATGTTCGGAACTTGATTGTGCCCTTTAAGAAAAGAATGAAGAAAAATAAATACAATTAATTAGATATATATTTGATAATGTTAAATTTAGCACAATCAAACTGGGGAATGAAATGGCCACAATAATCAATATCAATTTATAATTCTTCTTCTTCCCTTAGTCATTTGCCTTTCAGCGTTGAGGGGAGATGAATATAATCTAATTTTCCATCTATTCACCTTTTTTGTGCTCAACCCTTGAGTCCAGTATTCTTGCAATGTTTATTAAAGGCTTGTTGTGTTGTCTTTTAGTATCTGTCTTATCAAGTGGCCAAACCATTTTACCTGTTATTTCTGTATTTATTCTACGGCAGGAATTATTCCTAATTTTATTTTTTTAAATTCATGGTTAAATTATAGAAACTCACAAAAATCTATGCTAAAATAAGAAACAAATGTATGTGTGTCATATACTCTAGTTTACTTATTCACAATTTACCATATCTTCACTAACAATAAATATTTATGCAATACATTAACATACGCAAATTGAAAAAAGGCATGAAATAAAAAGATATATTCTTAATATGTTACTACATCGAATGATAACAACTATTGCATATGAAAGCAGCCGTTAATGAGTATAAATGTTCTCAAACAAGATTAACACTTTGACTTTCTGCAGCAAATTTGGCAGTTGCATTCTAGCAACAAATTAAAGATTAATAACATTTTTTTAAATTAATATAAACTACAAGATCAGAAAAATAATTATCAAGTTTTAGAAATGTTTAATTATCATTCTATCTATCTATTGACCTTTCGAGCCGTAGCCGGCCCATAGGGCGTAGACCAAGATACTCCTTCTCTTATCTGAATTTTTGTTCTAGCAGTCTTCAATTCTTTTAAAGATATTTTATCAAATCTCGCCATTTGTCTCTGTTCTGTGCAAGCAGCTCTATCTCATTGAGGGAGCCGATTCCTGCTGCTCTTGCCTCTCTCATCAATGTTCTTCTCAGTGTCTCTCTGGGTCTTCCTCTTTTCTTCTTACCTGTTGTTCCCCACATGAGGGCTTGCTTTGCTATTCGGTTATTATCTCTTCTCATCACACGTCCAACATATGACCATCGTCTTTTCTTTATTACTGAAGTTATTAGTGGTTGATTGGCGATTTCTCTAATTTCCTCGTTTGTTTTGAAACATATAATTTTCATTATTCTATTTTAATTAGTGTTATTTAAGTGTTACTTTATCAGTGAATATTTCACACGTCTGTACAGTATTTATGTAGTATTAGTTAATATTAATTTCAATAACTTTATTTTTTCACCTCATATTTGTCACACTCCTTGCAATGTTTACCATTTAAATGTTATTTTCATCCCCTTTTATGAGTCACTTCAGTGGTGAGAATCCGTTGATACAAAAGACCTAGTATTTCAGTGCTTCTGGGATGGATGAGATCAAACTAATTCAGCAGAATCCAGGAAACAGCCATTTGAACCCGCCACATCACAGTCCTCGCTATTGCTGCATGTCAACTTCGTAACATTGAACATCAACATCTACTTGAGGAATCATGCTGGTTGGCCACATGCAACCATACCTCATCATCATCTCTTGTCCACACTCATGTGTATACATTTTGCTTCATACCATCATGTCAAAATGAGAATCTGTTCTGTCATTCATCTACATTGCACTCTGTATTTTCCATGTAGCCACTTTCTGTATTCACTCAGAAGTTGCCACAGCTTTAACTCTTTCCGTACTTTTCACCGCACTGTGCACCATGCCAATTTCGGCTATCTATGCTTCATCACATAGTACACCACTCTCAATTTGATTAGTGTGAACCGTCATCAAACCATATTCTTTTTACATATATTTTATCATCATATGGTATTGGTGAAATCTAATTCCTTGTTCAATTATCTAAAAATTCATATATAATATGTTTTTATATATATAATTTTTGACAAAGGACAAGGGGTAGGGTTCGATCCCAACCGACGGCTTCCGGGTTCACCCAGCCTTTAAATGTGTACCGGATTTCTTCTGGGAAAGTGAAGCGGCACGGGTGTAATACCGACCACATTACCCCAAAAATCATGTGCTGAAGGTCTGTAAAATTTATGGTCACTAACACCATATTCCCTATACGCCACTTTGCGTGACGGGGTTACTTTACTATTTTTTTTTACTATATAACTTTTGGGAAGAGCACAGGACTTCGACAAACACAGATCCACGTCACTTCTTTGGATGATGGAAATGGGAGTTAAGATGGGCACAGCCAGAAATGAGAAACTTAGTGGCCGTGTAAGAAGACTTATCAACCAACATACAACTGGAGTCGTCAGTCGCTGGACACTGAGGGAATTGCTGAGGAGGGGATCTGAGCACCTATGGACATGTTCGGAGTGCAATGATGATGACCCGCAAATAACTCAATATAATATGTTATATAAATATACAGATTGATTCTTAAAACCATGATAAATTTTGTCTCTGAAATCTCTTCTGTAGCATTGATAGCTTCCATATAGAAAGAGTTAAATGAATGTGTCCATCTACAACCCAAAGGTGCATGGCTCAAGCCATACCTGAAGTGGTTAGTTTTCTCCAGTGGCAGCAATTTGGGACAAAGTCCTATCAGAGATGGATGAAAAGCAAAAGGGAAGTCCAACATTCAAGGTGAACACATAAAAGAATCATTGGCAGCTGAGTGGGCTGTATGTCGCTGTCCAGGGAAATGTAAAGAAAAGAATAACTGAAATTCCTACTCTATCTATCAATTGACCTTTCGAGCCGTATCTGGCTCATAGGACATCTGGGTCTATGCCCTATGGGCCGGCTATGGCTCGAAAGGTCAATAGATAGATTTTCTGTATGTTGGTTTCATGAAAAATTTCTCTCATGGAGTATTTCTTTGCGAATCTCATTAAGTATTTCTTTGTGTGTTTCATGAAGTATTTCTTTGCGGGTCTCATGAAGTATTTTTTGCGAATCTCATTAAGAATTTCTTTGCGGGTATCAGGAAGAATTTCTTTGTGGGTCTCATGAAGTATTTCTTTGCGGGTCGCATGAAGTATTTATTTCTTTGTGGGTCTCATGAAGTATTTCTTTGTGGGTCTCATGAAGTATTTCTTTGTGGGTCTCATGAAGTATTTCTTTGTGGGTCTCTTGAAGTATTTCTTTGTGGGTCTCATGAAGTATTTATTTGTGGGTCTCATGAAGTATTTCTTTGCAGGTCTCAGGAAGAATTTCTTTCTGGGTCTCATGAAGTATTTCTTTGCGGGTCTTGTGAAGAATTCTTTTGCAAGTCTTGTTTGGTTGTTCTGAGAGCACTCCCATTAGAAACTATATCTCTGTGACCTCTTGTATTCTTCTTGTTCACCTATTGTCCATGTCTCACCACCATAGTTAAGAATCTGCTCTATATAGCATTTATATCATTTATAAACTTTATCACTTCCGTGATCTTAAATTGTTTCACAAAATAATAATATCTATACGACTAGAAGATTAATTTCTATCATTGTATTTTAATAGATAGCGGAGTGCACTTGAATGGAAGGTGCATTTGATCATCATAATTTGGAATATTTGCCATTTAAGTGTTTCTAAAAGCATACATTTATTTTGGTGAAAGTAGTAAGTACCCCACGCCAAGTGGTGTATAGGGAATATGGTGTTTGTGACCATAATTTTTACAGACCTTCGGCACATGATTTTTGGGGTAATGTGGTCGGTATTATGTCCGTGCCGCTTTACTTTCCCAGAAAAAAATTTGGTACCCATTAAGGCTGGGTGAACTAGGAAGCCGTCGATTAGGATCGAACCCCACCTCTAGTCCTTTGTAGTATAGTTCACTAACGACTGAGATATCGCGGCTCCATATTTTGGTGAAGATATGATATATTTCAGTGCAGATTTAATCAAATGGAAATGTTATATATTAGAGCAGAAGTATAGAGTGGAAATATTTTATTTTAGTGCAAATAAATACAGTGGAAATGTTATAGAGCAGAAGTGTAGAGTGGAAATATTTTATTTTGGTGCAAATAAATACAGTGGAAATGTTATATATAAGAGAAGCAGAAGTATAAAGTGGAAATATTTTATTTTAGTGCAAATAAATACAGTGGAAATGTTATAGATTGCCACATATAAATACAGTGAACAAGTTATATTTTTTGAAAGTGCAGATGAATAGTGAATCACAAGGCACGCTGTATATAAATATAATAATAGAATGTCATGTTTTGAAAATGTTGATATCAAGGTTGCCATCATTTCATCCAACCTGTCCAGGTAAAACTATCAGAATCATCATCAAGTACTGTGCCTACTGGCGTAGGTGATCATGTCTCTCCACAATTTTCTATCTCGGCAGCTATTTATCATTTACAATATATTCCAGTTGTTCTCTTCTCATTACATGGCCAAAAAATGAAAAACTATCAGAATATGTAAGCCAAACACAAAAAAAAACACTGACAGCTGCAACCAAGAGAAAATGTAATAATACTAAAATTAGATCCTGGAAGTAATTACGCCCATATGCTAAAAAAAAAAAAAAAAGGTAAAGAGCTGTATCACGTCAAGTGGCGTTTAGGGAATATGATGTTAGTGACCATAATTTTTGTACACCTTCGGTACATGATTTTTGGGGTAATGTGGTCGGTATTACGTTCATGCTGTTTTACATTCCCAGAAAAAAATTATCTATCTATTGACCTTTCGAGCCGTAACCGGCCCATAGGGCGTAGACCAAGATACACCTTCTCCTATATGAATTTTTGTTCTAGCAGTTTTCTTTTAAAGATATTTTATCAAATCTCGCCATCTGTCTCTGTTCTGTGCAAGCAGTTCTATCTCATTGAGGGAGCCGATTCCTGCTGCTCTTGCCTCTCTCATCAATGTTCTTCTCAGTGTCTCCCTGGGTCTTCCTCTTTTTCTTTTACCTGTTGTTTCCCATATGAGGGCTTGCTTTGCTATTCGATTATTATCTCTTCTCATCACATGTCCAACGTATGACCATCGTCTTTTCTTTATTACTGAAGATATTAGTGGTTGATTGGCGATTTCTCTAATTTCCTCGTTTGTTTTGAATTCGTTCCATTCTATACCAAGTGTTTTCCTTAGACATTTATTTTCGAATGCGTTCAACTTTGTTTCTATATCTCTTGTTGTTTTCCAGCTTTCACACGCATACGTAAGGGTTGATAGTACATTTGATTTGAATAGCCTAAGTTTTGTGTTTGTGCTAATGAGTTTTGATTTCCACAACTTTTCAAGGCTTCTGAAAGACATTGCTGCTTTAGCCAGTCTGATTCTAATTTCTTTGCTCGTATCCCCTTCTCGATCAATGTGACTTCCAAGATAGATAAAGTGATCGATCTCTTCTACTGGTTTGTTTTCCATGTATATTTTGTCACTTGTTGGAATTAAACTTTTCATGACTTTAGTCTTTTCATGATTGACCTCAAGCCCAATTTTGCTGGCTATTGATGATAGTTCATTTGTGTTTTCCTGCATCGTTTTTATCTGACTGCTGATGATGAGAAAAAAAATTAGGTACCCATTAAAGGCTGGGTGAACCTGGAAGCCATTGATCAGGATCAAACCTGACCTCTTGTCCTTTCTAGTCCAGTTCTCTAACCACTGAGCTGTCGTGGCTCCGCCCATATTCTAGGATGGGAATAAATCGGAGAAGTTGCTATATAGTGGTCTCATGAGTGAAAGAGTGGTAGAATAAAGCGGGTTGGGTACTTTTGATGCAGAAATGCAAAGACTTGAGGCAACTCTGAGAAATGTGATCATGAACCAAACAAGTTGAAAAGATCTTCTGGTTTTTTTTCTGTCAAAGGTAAGATCTGTGATTTAGCAGTTTGTGGACTTTTGAAACATCTCTCAAATAAATCAAACAAGGAAGTTTTAAATTAACTGGAAATGAAAAAAAAAAAAAAGAACTAATGAATCTATCTATTGACCTTTCAAGCTATAGCCGGCCCATAGGGCGTAGACCCAGATAATCCTATTATCTAAATTTTTATTTTAGCAGTTTTCAATCCTTCTGAAGATATTTTATCAAATCTCGCCATTTGTCTCTGTTCTGTGCAAACAACTCTATCTCATTGAGGGAGCCAATTTCTGCTGCTCTTGCCACTCAGATCAATGTTCTTCTCAGAGTCTCTCTGGGTCAGCCTCTTTTCCTCTTACCTGTTGTTTCCCACATGAGGGCTTGCTTTGTTATTCGGTTATTATCTCTCCTCATCACATGTCCAACATATAACTAATGAATACAATTTAAAAAAAACAAACAAATTGAAATTTAAATTTATGGAGCATGTGAAGAAAAACAATACTCTAATAAAAGTCATCTTGGAAGGGAAGGTACAGGGTAGATGAGACAGAGGCAGACCAAGACTGAAGTGAACTGATAACATGAAAAAGTGGCTAGGTGAACCTATGACAACATGCACTATCAAAACATGAAATAAGAGTAAAATAGTGCTTCATCACAGGAATTCTAAAAAAATAGAAGAAAAAAAGTGGTATGGTGACAACTTAATGTCCTAGGTTGTTTAAGCTAACACCATACCACTTTTTTCTTCTTTTTTTTAGAATTGCTATTATCATCAGCTTTACATCAGCTTCGCATCTCTATGCGTCTTGGTGCATCTTGATGTCTTTACTTCTTTACTGCTTCATCATAGCCAACCTTTGATGTGGAGACAGCACCCAATGATGAATCAAACATAATTAAATACAGAACTAGATCTTCTTTCTCTTCTGCTGCTGCTGTTTTCACGTACAAATACTCCTCATCGTCATCCACCCTTAAAAGGACATCAAGTAGGTGTAGTTGGATTATGTTGTAATCTACAGTAAGCTGTGATATATGTGCCCTTTGACCTAACACATCTGATTTCAGCATTGCCTTTTTATTTTTAGTACTGGGTCGCCTTCCTTTCAGATCCCAACTTGCTATGCCAGACTTCATAGCCTGCTACCTGTAGCAGAGCAACGCTAGAGATATGAAGTTGATTCTGCGTTTGCAAGCTTTCACCTCTGGCAAAGTCCCTAGAGATTAGGACTGGAATTTTGCACCTTAATCCACTTTTCCCTGGCTGCTATGTATACATGGGTCTCTCACAGCACAGGCAGATAGATAGCTTCATCTTCGGAGATACTCATATTTTTTTCCATTGATGAGTAAGTGATGTTTCAGGCCGGGCCTCGCTGCTGAGACCAGCAGAGGTGGTTGCCGCAGAGAGAAATTACAAATAAAAAATCCCAACTGGTGCAGCCGGGATTTGAACTCACAACCTCCCTGTCTCGAGACCGGGGTCTTGCCTCAAGACTAACCAGCTCATGAGCTGGATCTTAATCAACTGGTTGGTTGTTGACCCTGATGCACATAGTCAACTGTGAGTTACTTACCACTTTCAGACTTAGTGCTATCAGCCTTCCCCCTAACCACAACTATGTATAATTTCTATTAAACAACTAATCATACAGCTGAATAATAAAAAAAAAAGTAAAGTACCCCCGTCACGCCAAGTGGCGTATAGGGAAATATGGTGTTAGTGACCCTATATTTTACAGACCTTCAGCACATGATTTTTGGGGTAATGTGGTTGGTATTACGCCCGTGCTGCCTTACTTTCCCAGAAAAAATCCTGTACCCATTTAAGGCTGGGTGAACCCGGAAGCCGTCGGTTGGGATCGAACCCTACCCCTTGTCCGTTGTAATCCAGTTCACTAACCACTGAGCTATCGCGGCTCCCCATACAGCTGAATACTTCATAAAAATATTAAAACCTAATGAATAGACAAAACTGAAATGATGTTGGTATAGGCAGATCGCAAAACTTAACTGCCTGGCCAAAGGCACTTTATGGTAGCAGAAAAAAGAGGCAGATACAAGAGAAAATGGATTAATGGCTGGACAGAAACCAAAAAAAATACATTCAGACAAACTCAGAAAATGATAAAAAAAAGGTTATGAACAAAACACATCATGCTGGTGGGCTAGCCAGGGAAGTATGGGGAGCAGGCAGCCAATAATTTTAAAACTTAAGATTTGAGCTCCTTTCCTCCGTCCTTCACATTTCTAAACCATTAATACACTTAACTATCACCTTCATTAAATAGCAAATGCTGGTCAGAATATTTCACTATTAAACATAATGAATCAGTAATCTAAGTTGACTATATAAATGCGATTAACAAAGAAATAAATACCAATATATTAACATAATATGCAAATAAAGTACCATTTATAAACAATGTTCAATAAATAAAGTTCAATGTATAACAATACTTTTAAAAAGTATAATTCAATATATAAACAATAACAAAGTTCAAAGTATAAATATTATTAACAAAGAAATAAAAGTACAATATATATGGTTAATTTTTGAACAAATAAAGTTCCATGTATAAACGTTTATCAAACATTTCACTTTATAAAGACCAAATCATCTATAAAATGTTATAATTTTGTAAGTTAGTGAATCTATGAAATGTTCTACTTTACAATGCTTAGTGAATCTATGAAATGTTCTACTTTACAATGCTTAGTGAATCTATGAAATGTTCTACTTTAGAATGCTTGGTGAATCTATGAAATGTTCTTCTTTACAATGCTTAGTGAATCTATTAAATCTTAAGTTAAGTAAGATTAGTGAATTTATCAAACATTTAAATTTAAATAAGCTTAATGAGTCTATCAAATGATCTAGTTCGCAATACTTAGTGAATCTATCAATTATTCTAATTTATAAGTCCAGTGAATCTATCAAATGATCAAATTCACAATGCTCAGTAAATCTATCAATTATTCTAATTTATAAAATCCAGTGAAGCTACCAAATAATCTAGTTTTTAAGTTCTATACATCTATAAATATTTAAAATGTCAATGGAATCATCAGATCATGAGCTCGATGAATTAATACAATGTTCTGGTTGCTTAAACAAATCTATTGAATGTTCAAAACTGTAAAACATCAATGAAATCTTCAGTACTGTACATAAACCTAGTGAATTAATCAAATGTCCTAGGTTGTTAACTAAATCTATCAAATGTCCTAGGTTGTTAACTAAATCTATCAAATGTCCTAGGTTGTTAACTAAATCTATCAAATGTCCTAGGTTGTTAACTAAATCTATCAAATATCCTAGGTTGTTAACTAAATCTATCAAATGTCCTAGGTTGTTAACTAAATCTATCAAATGTCCTAGGTTGTTAACTAAATCTATCAAATATCCTAGGTTGTTAACTAAATCTATCAAATGTCCTAGGTTGTTAACTAAATCTATCAAATGTCCTAGGTTGTTAACTAAATCTATCAAATGTCCTAGGTTGTTAAATAGATCTATCAAATGTCCTAGGTTGTTAAATAAATCTCTCAAATGTCCTAGGTTGTTAAATAAATCTCTCAAATGTCCTAGGTTGTTAAATAAATCTATCAAATGTCCTAGGTTGTTAAATAAATCTATCAAATGTCCTAGGTTGTTAAATAAATCTATCAAATGTCCTAGGTTGTTAAATAAATCTACAAATTGTCCTAGGCTTTTAAATAAATCTATCAAATGTCCTAGGTTGTTAAATAAATCTATCAAATGTCCTAGGTTTTTAAACAAATCTATCAAATGTCCTAGGTTGTTAAACAAATCTATCAAATGTCCTAGGTTGTTAAACAAATCTATCAAATGTCCTAGGTTGTTAAACAAATCTATCAAATGTCCTAGGTTTTTAAACAAATCTATCAAATGTCCTAGGTTTTTAAATAAATCTATCAAATGTTGTAGGTTGTTAAACAAATCTATCAAATGTCCTAGGTTGTTAAATAGATCTATCAAATGTCCTAGGTTGTTAAATAAATCTCTCAAATGTCCTAGGTTGTTAAATAAATCTATCAAATGTCCTAGGTTTTTAAATAAATCTATCAAATGTCCTAGGTTGTTAAATAAATCTATCAAATGTCCTAGGTTGTTA
>JAVIAB010000025.1:20081782-20226782 GCA_032433765.1 Megaustenia siamemsis | reverse complement strand
ATTACTAGGGAAGGCTCGGCCATGAGACTAAGAAATTACCAAGAACTACAAGAATTAGCAGCAAATTGCCAATCATCTACGTCTTCCATCTTATATGCTTTCTTCAGCACATATATATATATATATATATAAATAGTGCCAGTGCTCTTCCTATATATATATAAAACACATTAAGCAGGCAGGTGTTCTCATATTACAAAAGGCAAATGAATGGTCTCTAACAGTTACATGGTGGGAGCCTTGGTGGCTGAGTGGTTGGTGTGCATGATCATCTATGCCAGCGGGCATGGTACTTGATGATGATGGATTATTAGTTTTAGCCCTGGTGTTATTTGTTTTGATGTTAGTATGTTCTTCATGACATTAAAATACTTTTTGCCATTCCTATTCTTTTGTTTATTTCAGTTCTACATTTTCCATCACTGGTTATAGTATGTCCAAGGTAGTTGTAGTTCTGAACTGTCTCCAGGTCTATTCCTTCAACTTTGATATTTATTTGTAGGTCTTGAGAGTTTTCTTTCCTTATGATCATAGTTTTAGTCTTTTTGATATTCATATCTAATCCATATTTATTCCTTGTAGTGTTTGTTATATGTTACATCAATATAAATATGCAGAATCATTCTTAAAACCATGAAAAATTTGGTCTCTGAAATCACTTCCGTTGCATTGATCAAATGCTTCTGTATGGAAAGAGTTAAGCAATCAATGATTACTAAAATTGAGGGGAAATTAATGAAATATTTTGAGGGGAAAAAAACCATGGTTTTGTTAAGGAGTCAAACTTATCAAACAAATACTTTACATTTTAAATACACATTGTAGTTGTAGTTACTCAAAGGCCTCGGTATCGCTGCAAACGAATTAAAATCCATAATTACTCAACCGCCCATGTGAGTGGAATCATCCAAATTTAACATCTCATCACATTGAAGGACCCAAACAAATAAAGGCAGTCTCCATCATAGTAGCTACAGCACATTTTAATCTTCAAATTACAATTTTATACTGGGAGACAATTTCATAGATTTACAAACCTCATCAGAGTGAAAATAGTGACAGGAAACTAGTTTAGTTGACAGATCACCCTCACTGCACATGGGCAAGACCATAAGTGCTCAGATCTCTTCCAAAGAATATTCCTCAGCACGCAGCGGTTAACAACACTAGTATTGTGTTGGTTTATATGTCTTTTTAGGCTTTCTGCATAGCGCTGCCATCTCTGGCATCAACCTCCTTAACATAATATATACAGAGTCTATTCATGGTTGTGGATAAAGAGTAATTTCTTTCATCCAGCATTCATGAGGGCATATAGAATGTCACATAGTCCATTGCCCTTCTGCACTCAGCACCAGCCAAACTGGTAAACCTGTCAGGATCCTCACTACCTCTTACATCTACATAATCTGACAAGAAAATGATGCAGGTTTTTGTCATTCCAGACCTCCACAAAGAATCTAACCATTGTTGGTGAACCCAACCAGTTATGAGCTTACTGAACACACTCATTGAATGGGTAGAGTCATTGCAGAAGTCAAAAATACATACGGTCACCTATGTCTACGTCCCAGAACATGCAAAGTACGGGGAAATGAAAGAGTGGACAGGTTGGCTAGCTGCGTTATTGTTGAGGATGGTCAACCAATGGATAGGGCAGACATCATCAATGCTCTCCAAGATGTGGGAAGAGCACAGGACTTCGACAACTATGAGTTCACGTCACTCCTTCAGATGAAAGAGATGGGAGTTAAGATGGGCACAGACAGAAACAAGAAACTTAGTGGGCGTGAAGAAGACATCAACTAACACAGAACTGGTGTCGTCAGTCGCTGGACACTGCGAGACTTGCTGAGGAGGGGATCTGAGCACCTATGGACATGTTCGGAGTGCAATGATCAATACCTGCAAATAACTCAATTAAACTTGAGTCCTGCAAATAACTCAACTCATTGAGTCACTGAGGAAACACACATGTGTATAAGTCTGTCTCAAGCCATGACAATGCTTTAGTGACAGCCCTAGCTTCCATAGGAAACTCTTCAACTTATAGAGTCACAGCAGGGCAGTGGTTAGTGAAGATAAGAGGGTCAGATTAATTGACAGCATCTAGATTCATGCTATATGGGTACCAGAAATATTTCCTGGTAAAGAAAGTTAACATTGGTAGTGTCTAAAGTGAGAACAATTCCAGTGACAGAACACAGTCAAATGCCTTTGTGTAGTCTATAAAGCACATATATAGATCTTTCTTTACCTCTATAATTCTTTCTATCAACATTCTCAAGATGTATATTGCATTATTGGTGCCCTTTCCTTCCACAAATCCACATTGTTCTTCACTTATTTATGGTTTTATTTTGTTCCTTACACGTCTCATGATTCTTAATAATATTTTAGTCATATGGCTCATGAGACTAATAGTGCGATGGTCTTCACAATCAGTGGCTCCTGACTTCTTCGGTATGGCTACAAAGATAGATTTTAGTAGATCTTCGGGTATGTGCAGTGTTATATATGTCATTGAGTAGTTTTTTTATGACTTGTACTCCCAGCTCTCCTAATGCATTTATCTCTTCGATTGTTATATTGTCAGGACCTGAAGCTTTGCCTCTTTTCATGTATTGAATTGCCTCCTCCACTTCACTCTGCATTATTGGTGGTCCTGTGTCTTTATTTGAATTGTTTAGCTCTGGTTTTTCATCTCTATGACTGATATATTCTGTCCATCTTTCCATTACCTTCTCCTGTCCCATTATTATATTTCCTTCCTTCAATTTCATACATGCTGAATGAAACTTTCACTTCTTTTCTTCCTGTTAATTCATTTAACTGATTGTTCATAAATTTTGTGTCTTTTGTTGTTTTTTGCATTTCTTCACATTTCTGCTTTAACCATCCATTCTTTGCTTTCCTGCGTTTGTTCATTCTTCTTTCTTGTGTTTCATTTTTGTCCATTAGTTTTAGTATTTCTTCTGTCATCCATTTCTTTTTGTTGATTATTTTTGTCACTGGAATTACTTCTTTTGATGTTTGCTGAATCGGTTGTTTGAGCATTTCCCACTGCTCCTTGACATTCTGTATTTTCTCAATAGCATTATATCTATTCTGTACCATTTCAGTGTGTTTATCTATCATTCATCTGTCTATCTACTCTAGTCATATCTAGCTCTAATTTCATATTTCTTTGGAATTTCTATGTCTTCCGCAGTTTTATTCTAATTTTTCCAACTACTGGTACATGGCCACTATCGCTATCTGCTCCTGGCCTTGTTTTAACAGATGTTAGCCCATTCCTGAATTTTTTATGTACCAGTATAAAATCAATTTGATTGTGTACTTTGTTGTCTGGGCTAGGGTTTGCCATGTTCATAGTCACCGACGGTGGTGTTTGAACCAGGTGTTACCTATAACCATTTTATGTGTCTTTGCCCAATCTATCCCTTCTTTCATTTGTCTCTCCTAGGCCATGTCCTCCAGTCACATTTTGCTCTTTAGCTGTTCCTACCTTTACATTGAAATCTCCTAATATAATAGTTATTTTTGGGGGATTTACACTGCATTGTGGTCATCTCTAGCTCGTTATGGTTAGTAATAATGGACTAGCAGTTTTTTTGTTTATAGACCTGCCTCAAGTGGAGGGGGGGAGTGTGTGTGTGGTAAGCAGGGCCAATAATGGACTTGCAGTTTATATTTACAGGTTTGCCTCTAGTGGCAAGATGAGGGAGGGGGGAGAAGGGTGTGTTTGTGTATGCAGGTGTAATAATTGACTAGTAATTTTTTTATTTACAGGCTTGCCTCTAGTGGCAAGATGAGGAGTGTAGATGTAATAATTGACTAGTAATTTTTTTATTTACAGGCTTGCCTCTAGTGGCAAGATGAGGAGTGTAGATGTAATAATTGACTAGTAATTTTTTTTATTTACAGGCTTGCCTCTAGTAGCAAGATGAGGGAGTGTAGATGTAATAATGGACTAGTAATTATTTTTATTTACAGACTTGCCTCTAGTGGCAAGATGAGGGAGTGTAGATGTAATAATGGACTAGTAATTTTTTTATTTACAGGCTTGTCTCTAGTGGCAAGATGGGGGGTGTAGATGTAATAATGGACTAGTAATTTTTTTATTTACAGGCTTGTCTCTAGTGGCAAGATGAGGGAGTGTAGATGTAATAATGGACTAGTAATTTTTTTATTTACAGGCTTGTCTCTAGTGGCAAGATGAGGGAGTGTAGATGTAATAATGGACTAGTAATTTTTTTTATTTACAGGCTTGCCTCTAATGGCAAGATGAGGGAGTGTAGATGTAATAATGGACTAGTAATTTTTTTATTTACAGGCTTGTCTCTAGTGGCAAGATGAGGGAGTGTAGATGTAATAATGGACTAGTAATTTTTTTATTTACAGGCTTGTCTCTAGTGGCAAGATGAGGGAGTGTAGATGTAATAATGGACTAGTAATTTTTTTATTTACAGGCTTGTCTCTAGTGGCAAGATGAGGGAGTGTAGATGTAATAATGGACTAGTAATTTTTTTATTTACAGGCTTGTCTCTAGTGGCAAGATGAGGGAGTGTAGATGTAATAATGGACTAGTAATTTTTTTATTTACAGGCTTGCCTCTAGTGGCAAGATGAGGGAGTGTAGATGTAATAATGGACTAGTAATATTTTTAATTTACAGGCTTGCCTCTAATGGCAAGATGTGCTGATGGATATGAGGTTAAAACTCGTTTGGTCTGACTTTTGTTGTCTGCGCTTCTTATATCAATATTTTCAAATGCTGCTTAAAATTTCTGTTCCTATATAATTTGATATCTGAAGCCTTAGCCCCTTACCTTGGGTGAGGTTTCCCCCTCTCATAAATAAATACATCATTCATTTTTTTTTTACTTGGATATTTCAAGGGTTCCTTTGTAGATTTTTATGAACCAGAGTTTTTCTGTTATTTTCTTCTCTTTTTTAGTCACAGAGACTGACAAAACAGTCAGTGGCCAGAATGCCTTGTGACATTTCATAGATGAACAACAAAATTCATTCACTTTCATGTTGGACATAGTAATCCTTAGGTTTACCTGACTCACATTTCTGTGTTTACAGTGGACAGAATCACATCAGTTATTTTTTGGGAGTTTATTCTTTTTTTTTTTTCATCTCATCCTTAGTTATCTTCCAGCACAGAGGATGGAGGTAAATTGTTGTCTTTGGTTGACATTTTTTTTTTTCCGTGTCACCAGTTCCAGTTTAAAAAAGTCCTACTATACAGCTGTGAAACATGGAGAACAACAAAAACAACTTTCACAAAGATGCAAGCTTTCAATAATGGATGCTTGAGCAGAATAAAAAGATGGAAATGGCAAGAGAAAATCACTAACTTAGAACTATGGGAAAGTACCAGTCAAATACCAGTGGACAAAAAAAAGTAAGACAAGAATGATGGCGCTGGAAAGACACAGAAGCCAAGGAAGAGTGTTACATGACAAGCCCTTTTTTGGAATCCCTTGGGGTGACAACAAGTGGCACAATACCTGCATGGCAGTAAAATTTAAATTACTAAGGACATGTATCTTCCTGAAAGCAATATTCAGCTGTGAATCATGGATAATCTAAAAAAATCAGCAAGAAAGAAAATCAATTCATTCGAAACAAAATGCTACAGAAAAATCCTTACCTTGGATAATGAAAAAGATCAATGAAGACATATTAAAAGATTTAGACATTAAAAAGAACTGACTGTAGAACACCATTCTACAGAGAAAATTAAAATACTATTTTTAGAAACAAAGTTGAACACATTCAAAAATAAATGTCCAAGGAAAATACTTGGTATAGTGTGGAACGAATTCAAAACAAATGAGGAAATTAGAGATATCGCCAATCAACCACTAATATCTTCAGTAATAAAGAAAAGACGATGGTTATATGTTGGACATGTGATGAGAAGAGATAATAACCGAATAGCAAAGCAAGCCCTCATGTGGGAAACAGCAGGTAAGAGGAAAAGAGGAAGACCCAGACAGACAATGAGAAGAACATTGATGAGAGAGGCAAGAGCAGCAGGAATCGGCTCCCTCAATGAGATAGAGTTGCTTGCACAGAACAGAGACAAATGGCGAGATTTAATAAAATATCTTTAAAAGAATTGAAAACTGCTAGAACAAAAATTCAGATAAGAGGAGTATCTTGGTCTACGTCCTATGAGCCGGCTACGGCTCGAAAGGTCAATCAATAGATGTCAAAAGACACTATGGGCTGGAAGGAACAATAATGGAAGGCATGGTTTCTTGGCGAGGCACAAGGGGCAGACCAAGAAGAAGGTGGTTTCAAGACATCAAGGAGACCTTGAACATGACAACAGAAGAAATGGGAGATCTGGCTAGAGACAGAGATTCTTTCAAATGGGCTGTGGTGAAATCAACATTCTGTAAAGGACATGTGACCTGATGATAATGAGGATGAAAGGAGACAAAGGGGAAAGCCAAAATATACTTGGAGAAGACAGGTGGAGCCGAGATGAAGAGGATGGGGAAGATATGGAATGATCTTAATAGAATGGTAAGAAATAGGACCTCTTGGAAAGGTTTGGTGCAGACTTATGCTTCAGAGGAAGCTAAAAGGAAGAAGACGATAGAGGCTGGAGATAATTTGTCTATTCCTTTGTGGCTGGCCTCTGTCACATCACCATCCCCAAATGTTTAAGTATTCATCTTATTCAAGGAAACCTGCTGATTTGGGTTGCACAGTAGTCCACATTGTCAACAGAATTCCCCTGACTGAAGTAAGAACGATTCCATGATCAGAACCTGAAAGCCCTCATGGCCTGTGCTTGTTTATAGTAAAGTAAAGTACCCCCATCACGCCAAGTGGCGTATAGGGAATATGGTGTTAGTGACCAAATATTTTACAGACCTTCAGCACATGATTTTTGGGGTAAAGTGGTCGGTATTATGCCCGTGCTGCTTTCCTTTCCCAGATAAAAATCCGGCACCCAGTTAAGGCTGGGTGAAACTGGAAGCCATCAGTTTGGATCAAACCCTACCTCTTGTCCTTTGTAGTCCAGTTCACCAACCACTGAGCTATCGTGGCTCCCTGTGCTTGTTTATGACAACAAATATTAAAGCTTTTCAAAAGGTGCTTCATAAGTCACAGTATTTATAGTTTCAAGTTTTGTCAACATCTCCAGGTGTTGATTTATCATCACAAACGTCTTCAAAATTCTATACATTTACCTTTGTGTGTTGCTCTGGTCATTACATCTCAAAATGTGTTATCTACTCGAGATATGCTGCACAGTGCAGCCTCAATTATACATTTGTATTATTGACATTTACCCTGAACATCAGTGCTCTGCCCAGTCTGTCCCCAGAAGGTCAGGATAACACATTCTTCCACTCAAAGTGATATTTTCATGAAGTGGCCTCAATTTATGACACACTCATTCCATATAATTTTAATGTTCTATATAATATAGCATTGAATGTTCTATTTAATATAGCATTGAATGTCCTATTTATTATATCACTGAATGTTCTATTTATGATCTCACTGAATGCTCTATTTATTATCTCGTATGTTAGTAATTTTGTTTTCCAGATTAGTGCTTACAAGCAGAAATACTCAAATATTGACTAATTTGCCACTTGTTTTTTTGTTTTTAGCAAAGCACATGTGGTTAGCTATGATAAACATTTGTCAAATATGAGCACAAACAATTATACGCATCAACATAATTTAAATATACGTTAAGCTCTTAAAATGAAATAATTATAACACTCTCAACAGAAAAAAAAAACATACCAAGAACATGTAACATCTTACAGACAAAATTTATTTGCAACAAAGTAAGTATTTACACAACCATAAACTATTTGCTGTTGAATGCATTAGAAAACAAAATATGTGGTTTATTCATTTTGTAATAACTTGTTGAAAAGAGATATATTTTAATGCTAAATTGTGTGTTTGTGCTGGAAATAGGTTTTATAATTAAATGGACGGTAAATATGAAGGAGACTGGAATAACACTCATTAGCAAGAATAAATGTTACAAGAAATCTGTTATCAAGAAAGGTAAAATCAAAAACACTGTGCAAAGGAAGTAATAGAAAAATTAATGAAATATGATGTTACAAACATTGAACTATTTTTTTTTTTAATAATAAAAAAGTTGAAGCAAATATCAAATTTAAATCTATTTATAATAGTGAAGAGCTGACAGATACAAATCTTAGAAAACAAAACAAACAAACAAAAAATTTAACAAGCAAAAATTTATAGCAAAATAAACATGAACAAGAATTCTAAAAATGTGAATATGTTAACATTTATTTTACAAAATAAAAGCCAAAAAAATTATCCTTTCTTGATAAGAATCATAGAGCAAGTACAGACTGTACAGATTGCTAAGAATATACAAATATCACAGGCAGTTAAACAGTTTAAATAAAGAATTATTCAAAGAAAACTGGTCTCTAAAATAATAAAAAAAGTACACATCATGCTGGGTGTTGGTGCCCATATTTATCTAATATATATCAGCCAATTCAGGGTTATATCAGTAAAATGGTCCACCACCAACCACCTTCCCAAAGAAAATCTGGCACCCATTTTTAGCAGCTGGATGAATCATTAAAATTCTATGAAAACTAAAGTGGGGACAACTAAATGTGAAAATTAAATATTAAATATTAAAGTGTTAAAAAACAGAATAAGATAAAGGAATGAATTGACTGAAAAAAAAAAAAAAAAAACGAGACATGATGCTATTGTCAGTAAATGAAAAAAATAAAACTATACAGGACTGATATGAGATGTGGAAGAAGTATGTTAGTTTTGGCAAACAATTCACTTACGTAAAGAAAAGCTTTATCAGTAGAGCAGTGGCTAGTGAGCTGTTCCACAGAGGAAAAGAGGTTAGAATTGATGGCTTTTAAACCACACCTACACGGGTGCAAGATTTTTTTTCTGGGAAAAAATACAGCCCTGGTATAATAATGACTAAGTGGTGGGCTGTAACGTACACTCCTAGAAGGTATGGTGACAGCTTTACAAAATAGGAACACAACAAAATACTGACGTTTCAGACTACATGTGGCCTACTTCAGAAAGTGAGAACAACACAAAAGAACAAACAGAATGAAGATAAACTTGACTCCATCTAGAATGAGAGGGACTAGTAGATCAAGGAGAAATAAAAGGTGGGATAATCAATGAAATGATAAAAAAAAGGGAGATGTACTACATTATAAGAGAATAAAAATTGGTAATTAATAAAAATTCTATTTATCTAATGACCTTTCGAGCCATAGCCGGCCCACAGGGCATAGACCAAGATACTTTTTCTCTTATCTAAATTTTTATTCTAGCAGTTTTCAATCCTTCTAAAATATTTTATCAAATCTTGCCATTTGTCTCTGTTCTGTGCAAGCAACTCTTATCTCATTGAGGGAGCCGAATCCTGCTGCTCTTGCCTCTCTGATCAATGTTCTTCTCAGTGTCTCTCTGGGTTGGCCTCTTTTCCTCTTACCTGTTGTTTCCCACATGAGGGCTTGCTATGTTATTCGGTTATTATCTCTCCTCATCACATGACCAACTTATGACCATTGTCTTTTCTTGATTACTGAAGATATTAGTGGTTGATTGGCGATTTCTCTAATTTCTTTGTTTGTTTTGAATTCGTTCCACGCTATACCAAGTATTTTCCTTAGACATTTATTTTCAAATGTGTTCAGCTTTGTTTCATTGTCTCTCGTTGTGTTCCAGCTCTCACATGCATACATAAGGGTAGATAGTGCGATTGATTTGAATAGTCTAAGTTAATACAAATTAGTAAATTATAAAATATTCTTAAATTAATTAAATGAAAAAAAAATCAAGTGAGACTTAAACTTGATCCAGAATCTCCCATAGTGTGGACAACAGTCAAATGTGAATGTGATGAGTGGTGTGTGGGGGAGGGAAGGAAAAAAAACCAGTCACATGATTAGACAAGAAGTGTAACCCTTGGTTTACTAGTCCTACTCATCTGAGATGTAGTAGAGTTATCTTCCTTCCATTGTCCATCTATGTTGATCTCGATTTCTGAAGAAGGCCGCATTGGGCCGAAGTATAAGTATTTTGTTGTGTTCCTTTTTTGTAAAGCTGTCAATTTACATTGTAGAAGTGTATGTTACATTACACCATCTGCTCTTTGCTACCAGCTTTACTGCACTGCAATTATTTGCCTGTTCCTTGGTATAATAACACTGACCAGGTGACTCAGAAATGTGTTAATGGTTAAACAAAAAATATGGGTACTACAACCTTAACCTCTATATACCGCAGGACATCATGGGGTTCTTTCTTCCTAAGGAATGAAACACTCGTAAGTCATCTACAACTGGTGTCCTAAAGGGGGAACAACTCTGAATACAAGCAACTGCTGCCTTACAAAAAGGCCAATGAAAATCAAAGGCCAGGGGAGCGGTCCAAAATAAATTTGTGCCGAATGCACTGAACTGCAAGGTGTAAAACACAGTACAATTACATTTATATACAAGAGGCATTCAAAAAGTAATGCAATATGTTCTTTGTCTGATAATTATGTATTGAAAATAAAGAACTTTAAACCTTACTGCATGAACTCATGTAGTTTCTTTATCTTCAAATAGATGATAATAATAATATTAGTTTCCAAATAGGAGTCTGCTGTCGTGTGCATTACAAATAGCAGTCACTAAACTTTTTTCAACAGAAAATAACAGTGTCACAAATATTTATAGGCATTTAATGATTGTGTATAGGGAGTTGACTGTGGAAAACAGCACTGTCAGTTGTTGGGTAAACTAGAGAGATGACAGTGGATAACAGCACTGTCAGTTGTTGGGTAAACTAGAGAGATGACAGTGGATAACAGCACTGTCAGTTGTTGGGTAAACTAGAGAGATGACAGTGGATAACAGCACTGTCAGTTGTTGGGTAAACTAGAGAGATGACAGTGGATAACAGCACTGTCAGTTGTTGGGTAAACTAGAGAGATGACAGTGGATAACAGCACTGTCAGTTGTTGGGTAAACTAGAGAGATGACAGTGGATAACAGCACTGTCTGTTGTTGGGTAAACTAGAGAGATGACAGTGGATAACAGCACTATCAGTTGTTGGGTAAACTAGAGAGATGACACTGGATGACACTGTCAGTTGTTGGGTAAACTAGAGAGATGACAGTGGATAACAGCACTGTCAGTTGTTGGGTAAACTAGAGAGATGACAGTGGATAACAGCACTGTCAGTTGTTGGGTAAACTAGAGAGATGACAGTGGATAACAGCACTGTCAGTTGTTGGGTAAACTAGAGAGATGACAGTGGATAACAGCACTGTCTGTTGTTGGGTAAACTAGAGAGATGACAGTGGATAACAGCACTATCAGTTGTTGGGTAAACTAGAGAGATGACACTGGATGACACTGTCAGTTGTTGGGTAAACTAGAGAGATGACAGTGGATAACAGCACTGTCAGTTGTTGGGTAAACTAGAGAGATGACAGTGGATAACAGCACTGTCAGTTGTTGGGTAAACTAGAGAGATGACAGTGGATAACAGCACTGTCAGTTGTTGGGTAAACTAGAGAGATGACAGTGGATAACAGCACTGTCTGTTGTTGGGTAAACTAGAGGGATGACACTGGATAACAGCACTGTCAGTTGTTGGATAAATTGGTTTACATCATCTGAATAAAGCTGAAACAGCGTGTCTAATCAACTATGCTGCAGATGACCATACACTGCAGTGACAGCTACAACGTGTGGAGACCCTTATTCAGGACAATCGGCAAATCGCAACACAGCAACTTGATGCTCAACTTAACATCTCTCCGACCGGAATATTTCAAATTATTCATTGTTGTTTCTTTATTTTGCATTCACATGCCTGAAGGCTTTTTCAGGAACTGAATTCTGCATGAACACCTGTTTTGTTCCCAGTACACACTGGCACAATGCGGACAGGTGTCTCTCGCCATACAGGCAGATATCCTCCAGTTTCAGAGGTCAAATTATAATAAAATAAACCAAAAAAAAAAAGGAAAAAATAATATTGGTGCATTACTTGTTGAAGGGAGCCGCGATAGCTCGGTGGTTAGTGAACTGGACTACAAAGGACAAGGGGTAGGGTTCGATCCCAACCGACGGCTTCCGGGTTCACCCAGCCTTTAATGGGTACCGGATTTTTTTCTGGGAAAGTGAAGCGGCACGGGCGTAATACCGACCACATTACCCTAAAAATCATGTGCCGAAGGTCTGTAAAATTTATGGTCACTAACACCATATTCCCTATACGCCACTTGGCGTGACGGGGTACTTTACTTTTTTTTTATTACTTGTTGAACGTCCCTTGCAAATGATTAAAGCAAAGAACAATATATATGGGTAATACCCTAGGGCATAAAGGTCATGTACGAGACTTGAATCAGCGCCTTAACATGCGAGTTTTCATCCATATATGCTCACTGCTTATCCACAAGTGTTCAGAGACTTCTGGATAGTGTCGCTTCAAGCATCAAAACTTAGATACAAAGCGGCATTCCTCACCTTCCAAGAGTACTACCTTGGTACCCATTTCTGCCAACGGCTGGGTCGACCGCGGGGTTATATATTTTTTTTCTCCAACCACAAGTACAACTGACACTGCTTCCAGAGGGAATCGAACATTGGTTATGCACATGTCGGTAGCCCAGTCGGGTGATTTTCCCAACTAGGTTACCGAGGTCACAGTGCGTAGAGGTAATAAAATGGTGTTAATGCTCACATTTTTTAATGGCCAATGAAGGCACATTTATGGATGATGAGATCAGAATCCTGTCATGACACTACACTTCCCAACAGAAAATCTCTGGTACCTATTTTTAGTAGGTAGTATGGTATAAACTCCAAAGTCATGTCCGAAAAGAAATTAAGACATATTTTGGGAATTGAACCAAGATCCACTAGAACAGCAGTTGAGTGTACTAGTCAATTTCTTATAGTGGTCGCAATCAAATTAAAAAAAAAAAAAAAAAAAAAGGAATATCTGATATTTGAGAGCAGCACATTATTGAATAAATATCTTGAAAAAGCCGCATAACCCCAAAAATCATGTGGCGAAGGTCTATAAAAATTATGGTCTCTAACACCATATTCCCCCTATATGACACTTGGCGTGATGGGGCTCTTTACTTTTTTTCTTTAATCATGAAAAAGGTCAACACAAAACTTAAAAAACATACATATCAAACAACACTTAAACGACTTTCATAGCTGGCGGTAATTGTGCAGGTTTTCTAGATCTAATAATGGATATCTTATTCTGAGCAGTGTTTACTCATTCACAAAGCATGATAAGATTATAATTATGATATTCACTTACAGAACATATTTCTGTAATCAGCAAGGGAGGCTACTGTCACATGTAAAAATGGGAGATAATAAAGCTGCAACCAAATATAAATGGGAACCACTGTCATGGGTCAAGAAAGGCATGGACTAAAAACTGCTCTAGCCAGTGGTTACCAAAAATAGAATGACAGAGCAGGACTGATGAGCTAGTGGGATGAGAGTTGTTTGTGAGATACACAAGAGTGTATAGCATTGGTAGTTTTGAGTGAAATGTGCCAGAGATGGTAAAATGCACTGAGTTATGGGGGTTCACATTTAGGTTAGTGATGTTAGGAAGCACGGTAAAGGTATCTTAGAGCATTATTGCCATTAGAGAGTTGAATGTAGAACATTCACTTCTCTTTGATACAACTTTTAGATGCATGTGATCTCTTTGTGGGTGTTTTTAGGGTGAACAAGGCTCAGTAATCTCTACTTGGATGTCTTTTCTTCAATGTTCAAGGACCAGGGCACCCATTCTCTTCTCCCCACCACCCCAACAACTAGCCCGACTGAAGGGCGTGTTAGAAAGCCAGCCATTCAGCTTAAAAAGCCAGTTGCCTTCGGCATTATTAATCTATTGTTTGATTTGAGAATAAAAGTGACTCAAATAAACTATGTTTGGTTACAGTGTAACACCATGGACAACACCATAGAGCTACATATATATTTATTATTAATGAATTATTATTACGCATTACTAAGAACAAATTATTCCTTGCATTATTTATTACTATTTTTAGTTGCTAGTTTTGCTTATAACAGGCCCTAAGGTGTATATTGTCCTGTGTTGTCGTCCTTCGCTATAAAGATCTAAGCATACATTGTTTATTTGTATTCTTTTTACTTAATTTACCAGATTTGCTGAGCATTCTGTTGAACTTTTTTCATAGTCTTTTCTAGTCATTGCTTGTTACAACTTATCACACCCCCACTTCTAGCCACTCTTGTTGGTTACAACTTATCACACCCCCACTTTTAGTAACTGTTATTTGGCCACTATTCACTACACCCCCACTTCTAGCCACTCTTGTTGGTTACAACTTATCACACCCCCACTTCTAGCCACTCTTGTTGGTTACAACTTATCACACCCCCACTTTTAGTAACTGTTATTTGGCCACTATTCACTACACCCCCACTTCTAGCCACTCTTGTTGGTTACAACTTATCACACCCCCACTTCTAGCCACTCTTGTTGGTTACAATTTATCACACTCCCACTTCTAGCCACTTTTGTTGGTTACAACTTATCACACCCCCACTTCTAGCCACTCTTGTTGGTTACAACTTATCACACCCTCACTTCTAGTCACTCTTGTTGGTTACAACTTATCACACCCCCACTTCTAGCCACTCTTGTTGGTTACAACTTATCACACCCCCACTTCTAGCCACTCTTGTTGGTTACAACTTATCACACCACCACTTCTAGCCACTCTTCTTGGTTACAACTTATCACACCCCCACTTCTAGTCACTCTTGTTTGTTACAACTTATCACACCCCACTTCTAGCCACTCTAGTTGGTTATAACTTATCACACCCCCACTTCTAGCCACTCTTCTTGGTTACAATTTATCACACTCCCACTTCTAGCCACTCTTGTTGGTTACAACTTATCACACCCCCACTTCTAGCCACTCTTGTTGGTTACAACTTATCACACCCCCACTTCTAGCCACTCTTGTTGGTTACAACTTATCACACCCCCACTTCTAGCCACTCTTGTTGGTTACAACTTATCACACCCCCCACTTCTAGCCACTCTTGTTGGTTACAACTTATCACACCCCCCACTTCTAGCCACTCTAGTTGGTTACAACTTATCACACCCCCCACTTCTAGCCACTCTTGTTGGTTACAACTTATCACACCCCCACTTCTAGTCACTCTAGTTGGTTACAACTTATCACACCCCCCACTTCTAGCCACTCTTGTTGGTTACAACTTATCACACCCCCACTTCTAGCCACTCTAGTTGGTTACAACTTATCACACCCCCACCTCAAGCTACCTGGGTTACAACTTATCATACCCCCACCTCTAACTACCTGGGTTACAACTTATCACACCACCACCTCTAACTACCTGGGTTACAACTTATCACACCCCCACCTCTAACTACCTGGGTTACAACTTATCGCACCCCCACCTCTAGCTACCTGGGTTACAACTTATCACACCCCCTGCTCTAGCTATCTGGGTTACAACTTATCCCACCCCCACCTCTAACCACTATAGTAAGTCATAATATTTATAAGTGTGTTGGGCTGAAAATCAGGAGGAATATCTATTTTCATAACAAGAACTGGACATCTAATCTCATCAATGGTGGGCTGTTTGGAGATTTATAAATAATTATTGGTGTTCTTGAGGACAGGGAAATGGCAGCGTGGATGATTTTATTAAACTAAGGAATCATAAGGATGGGGTATATTAAATGAGTTTATGAAACAAGGGAAGGTGGGAATCGTGTGGTTTCATGTAACCAAAAGGGTAGGAAGATATAGCTAGGAAATCAAGGGGTGTGTCAGAGTGATTTTATGACATAAGGAGGTGTTTCAGGGTGATTTTATGACATCAAAGGGGTGTGTTAGACTAAATGTAACTAGCAGGTTGTCCACACACACTGTGTGTGTGGACAAGTTTATTGAATAGGGGTGAGAGGATAAATTTATTGAATAAAAGGGGTGCAATTTTGGGTTTAATAAACAATGGTGGTGTGAGGATGGTGTTTGAAACAAAAGAGTGTGCCAATAAGTTTAATGAACAAAAGGGGGGTATTAGGATGAGGTCATTGAACAAAAGGGGGGGGGGGGGTATTAGGATGAGGTCATTGAACAAAAGGGGTTATTAGGATGAGGTCATTGAACAAAAAGGGGTATGAGGATGAGGTCATTGAACAAAAAGGGGCATGATGATTAGGTCATTGAACAAAAAGGGGTATGAGGATTAGGTCATTGAACAAAAAGGGGCATGAGGATTAGGTCATTGAACAAAAAGGGGCATGAGGATTAGGTCATTGAACAAAAAGGGGCATGAGGATTAGGTCATTGAACAAAAAGGGGCATGAGGATTAGGTCATTGAACAAAAAGGGGCATGAGGATTAGGTCATTGAACAAAAAGGGCATGAGGATTAGGTCATTGAACAAAAAGGGGCATGAGGATTAGGTCATTGAACAAAAAGGGGCATGAGGATTAGGTCATTGAACAAAAAGGGGCATGAGGATTAGGTCATTGAACAAAAAGGGGCATGAGGACGAGCATTTTAAGCAAAGGAGGTAGGAAAATAAATTAATTAAATACAGAGAACAGCTTATAGAATGGGGGGGGGAGTGTGGTGTGGTGTTGGAGAGTTTATGTAACAAGAGGGATGTGAGGATGGGTTTATTAAACAAAAAAAAGGGGCTGGGGGGTGGGGGGGAGAGTTTTTTGGAATATGAGGGATGTGTAAGGATGAGTTTATTGAAGAAATGGGATGTGAGGATGAGTTTATTGAAGAAATGGGATGTGAGGATGAGTTTATTGAAGAAATGGGATGTAAGGATGAGTTTATTGAAGAAATGGAATGTGAGGATGAGTTTATTGAAGAAATGGGATGTGAGGATGAGTTTATTGCAGAAATGGAATGTGAGGATGAGTTTATTGAAGAAATGGAATGTGAGGATGAGTCTATTGAAGAAATGGGATGTAAGGATGAGCTTATGAAGAAATGGGATGTAAGGATGAGCTTATGAAGAAATGGGATGTAAGGATGAGCTAATTGAAGAAATGGGATGTAAGGATGAGCTAATTGAAGAAATGGGATGTAAGGATGAGCTTATGAAGAAATGGGATGTAAGGATGAGCTAATTGAAGAAATGGGATGTAAGGATGAGCTTATGAAGAAATGGGATGTAAGGATGAGCTAATTGAAGAAATGGGATGTAAGGATGAGCTTATGAAGAAATAGGATGTGTGGACGAGCTTATTGAAGAAATGGGATGTAAGGATGAGTTTATTGAAGAAATGGGATGTAAGGATGAGTTTATTGAAGAAATGGGATGTGATGATGAGTTTATTGAAGAAATGGGATGTAAGGATGAGTTTATTGAAGAAATAGGATGTGAGGATGAGTTTATTGAAGAAATGGGATGTGAGGATGAGTTTATTGAAGAAATGGGATGTAAGGATGAGTTTATTGAAGAAATGGGATGTGAGGATGAGTTTATTGAAGAAATGGGATGTGAGGATGAGTTTAATGAAGAAATGGGATGTAAGGATGAGCTTATTGAAGAAATGGGATGTAAGGATGAGCTTATTGAAGAAATGGGATGTAAGGATGAGCTTATTGAAGAAATGGAATGTGAGGATGAGCTTATTGAAGAAATGGGATGTGAGGATGAGTTTATTGAAGAAATGGGATGTTGAAGAAATGGGATGCGAGGATGAGTTTATTGAAGAAATGGGATGTGAGGATGAGTTTATTGAAGAAATGGGATGTTGAAGAAATGGGATGCGAGGATGAGTTTATTGAAGAAATGGGATGTTAAAGAAATGGGATGTAAGGATGAGTTTATTGAAGAAATGGGATGTTGAAGAAATGGGATGTAAGGATGAGTTTATTGAAGAAATGGGATGTTGAAGAAATGGGATATAAGGATGAGTTTATTGAAGAAATGGGATGTTGAAGAAATGGGATGTAAGAATGAGTTTATTGAAGAAATGGGATGTTGAAGAAATGGGATGTGAGGATGAGTTTATTGAAGAGATGGGATGTGAGGATGAGTTTATTGAAGAAATGGGATGCAAGGATGAGTTTATTGATGAAATGGGATGTGAGGATGAGTTTATTGAAGAAATGGAATGTGAGGATGAGTTTATTTAAGAAATGGGATGTTGAAGAAATGGGATGTAAGGATGAGTTTATTGAAGAAATGGGATGTTGAAGAAATGGGATGTAAGGATGAGTTTATTGAAGAAATGGGATGTTGAAGAAATGGGATGTAAGGATGAGTTTATTGAAGAAATGGGATGTTGAAGAAATGGGATGTAAGGATGAGTTTATTGAAGAAATGGGATGTTGAAGAAATGGGATGTGAGGATGAGTTTATTGAAGAGATGGGATGTGAGGATGAGTTTATTGAAGAAATGGGATGCAAGGATGAGTTTATTGATGAAATGGGATGTAAGGATGAGTTTATTGAAGAAATGGGATGTGAGGATGAGTTTATTGAAGAAATGGGATGTAAGGATGAGTTTATTGATGAAATGGGATGTGAGGATGAGTTTATTGAAGAAATGCGATGTGAGGATGAGTTTATTGAAGAAATGCGATGTGAGGATGAGTTTATTGAAGAAATGGGATGTGAGGATGAGTTTATTGCAGAAATGGAATGTGAGGATGAGTTTATTGAAGAAAAGGGGAGGGAGGATGAGTTTATTGAAGAAGAGGGGTGAGAGGATGAGTTTATTGAAGAAGATGGGTGAGAGGATGAGTTTATTAAACAAACAGGTAAAAAAAAAAGTAAAGTACCCCCCGTCACGCCGAGTGGCGTATAGGGAAATATGGATTAAACAAACAGGGGAAGAGTTTATTGAACAAGAGGGATGTGAGGATAAGTTTATTGAAGAAAAAAGATGAGTTTATTGAACAAAAGGAATGAGAGTTTGAGTTTATTGAAGGTGGGAAGTGGGAAAGGGGGGGGGGAGAATGAATTTAGTGAACAAAATGGATGAGATGATGAGTTTATTTAACAAAAGGGATGAGATGATGAGTTTATTTAACAAAAGGGATGAGCTTATTGAAGAAAGGGGGATAAGCTTATTGCAGTAAGGGGGGATGAGTTTATTGAAGAAAGAAAGGATAGAGATAAAGTACAAGACTTGAAAAAGGGGGAGGGGGAGGGGGAGATGAGTTTATTGATTAAAAGAGATGAGAGGATGAGTTTATTGAAGAGGGAAGTGAGTTTATTGAACAAAGGGGATGAGAGGATGAGTTTAATTAACAAAAGGGGTGTGAGAATGAGTTAATTGAACAAAAGGAGATGTGATAATTGTTTTGTGTAACAGCATGACAGCAAGTTCACAGAAATAAGAAAGCACGAGGGCAAGTGATGACAGGCTAATGGAACCAAACTGACAAGCCACAAAATCTGAGTAATACTGCCTTGTGTAATGTCCACTATACACTTCATCTAAGACTAGTACAGCATATATTCAAGATGCAAAGAATAAATACAAGAAACTCAATAAAATAGCATGACTCCATTATAAAAGTCAAAAGCTCACCTTCCTTCAGTTCCTATATACAAAGCGTTGAAGAGAAGAACTGTTAGGAGTGCAAGCAAAAATGTCTCCAGAATTCATCATAATGACAGATTTATTTGTCTCTATCATATAAACTTATCACACTATATCCTGCTATAAATATTTTTGTTATAAATTTATAATGCATTAATTCATTAAGCTATATATATTTTTATTTAAAATTTATAACACTATATACAGCTATATATGTTTTTATTATAAATTTATACCACTATATACTACAGCTACATATGTTTTTATTATAAATTTATAACACTATTTCTATCTATCTGTAGTCCCTTTTGAGCTAAAGAAGGCAGATAGGGCAGAAATTGTAGACACTCTATGTCTGATGATCTGTTGTAATCAAGTAGCAGACCTTGCACAGGATCCACAGTGCATCTCTTCATCAGATCCCTGTTAACACTATATACAACTATATAGCATTTTTTGTTTCCTTAAAATCTCTTCTGCTTCATCCCATAAGGTGAGACAATCAAAAACATTGACCAAGCCTTTGAAGTCTGGCATACTTACATTAGTCAAATGGATATTATATTTATCGAATTACATTACTATATCTGGGCCATGATGAGGCCATTAGATTAGATGAGATTCGGATGATTACGCTGGCATGGGCGGTTGAGCAATTATGGATTTTAATTCGTTTGCAGTGATACCGGGGCCTTCCATAACCAAATTACTATATCTATATTACATTTGTCAAATAACATTATTATTTCTATATTATATATTTATCAAATTAAATTAATAATGGATGTTATATTTATCAAATTACATTATTATATCTATATTATATATTTATCAAATTAAATTATTAATGGATGTTATATCTATCAAATTACATTACTATATCTATATTACATTTATCAAATTACATTATATCTATATTATATAATATTAAATTACATTATTAACTGACATTATATTTATCAAATTACACAATTCTATTACATTTATCAAATTACATTATTATTTCTAAATTATATCTATCAAATTACATTACAATATCTATATTACAATTATTAAATTACATGATATCTGTATTATATTTACAAATGGAAATTAAATGGGAAATAAACCCTACTATTTTAGCAGACCACATGTCAAAGCACATTCTTGAATTTTCTAGCTACAGGAAGGAGGAAACAAAAATCCCTGTAACTATGTATATTTTTATCTTGTTTAGCCGAAGTGGTCAGTGGTTATATTTGCTATTTATTTCTCTTACTGTGCTTCCCAGTTGAACTACAATTAACTGTAATTTATTATAAAGATTGGTTATTGATCTAGTAATCTACAGGCCCCTGCCTAGGGATCAATATCAGTTTATAATATTGGTAACTGCAGATGTTTGAGAGTCGTTGTTCTGCTCTATATGCAGTACTTCAATTACCTTCATTTGGATCTACAATTAGGCTGATGTTGTTTCTTGTTATATCAATTTTACTACAGGCTTGCAAAACATAGACACTTTACAGCAAAACTGCACAGAATAAAATACAAGCTATGGAGATGAAGTGTTATCATAAGGTTCTGTGCATCTCTTACTATGGCAGCACCACGAATTAAAAAGTTCACAAAAGGATACAACAAGCAATTGAAGTACATGAACAAAGAAGCTTTGCCTACACATCTCGATTATCTGGTCTAGCAAAGACCATTCTGCGGGAACTGAAAGGAGGAAGAAGGAGAGATAGACAGAGAAGGAGATAGGAAGATATCAGTGGACCATTAACCACTGTTCTACTGCGGCTCATACACTGTTAATGGCAATGTCCTGTTCACTACAGGAGCATTAAAAACACCCACCACTAATGCTATAAACCTACTTTGAATATACAGTAAAATAACAATTACAAAAATGAAAAGAAACTTTTACCATCTGCTGCTTGACACACGTGATCTCATAACAAACGCACAACCTGCTGCCATCTGATGTTATTTTTATCCGTGACAATTCCATACCATCTTTAAGGTAGCGTGGATTGTGTTTCACATTGACACTAGCAAACCGCTGTCTACAGAGCTCACAATGACATGCACACCCAGGACATTTAATGTAATTTCTATTTACTTGAGTCATTGGTCATTGAAAAATTAGCACCAATACCATATTCAAAATCCGACGTTTAGTGTGGAAAAAAATCCTTACTACTAATTTCATTATATATATATATATATATATATATATATATATATATATATATATATATATATATATATATATATATATATATATATATATATATATATATATATATAATAATATATATTTTATAATTATAAAAGTTGACTGAAATTAGAATTGCTCCTTATTCCTTGTGGCTATTTGCAATCGTTGTGCAGCAGTTTGTTGGATGTTTGTATTTGGCAAATATGATACACGGGTTAATGCTGCAAACATAATGTTAGTCTAGGCACGTGATAGGAATATGGTGAGTGAAAGGATGCATGTGAAGACAGATGAGATTGTGGGATGCAAGGTTTAGCAAGCTAATGTTGAGAGAGTTTTGACAAATAGTGAGGGTTAAGGATAAAACATGAAACAGCTGCCCTCAGAAACTAATGAGGGAAGTTGGTTGGAGGCTTGTGCTACATGTAGAGATGAAGATGATGGTTATCAAATAGTTTTATTGATTTTTGGTGAGAGAGGGAGAGAGAAGGGGGGAGAGAGAAGAGTTAAGAGAAGAGGGGGAGAGAGAGAGAGAGAGAGGAGAGATGAGGGGAGAAAAAAGAGAGGGGGGGAGAAGAGAAGGGGAGAGAAGAGGGAGAGAGAAGAAAGGGGGAAAGAAGAGATAAGGAAGAGAGAGAGAAAGAGAGTAAAAGCAAAATGAGACAAATAAACCAAAGCAGCTTGATGCACAACTCATGTTGCACATTATCAAGGAAAAAGTCACCAGTGTGATAGTGCTCTTAAAGATTCAAAGACATTTAATAGCCAACACATTATCAAGGAAAAAGTCACCAGTGTGATAGTGCTCTTAAAGATTCAAAGACATTTAATAGCCAACACATTATCAAGGAAAAAGTCACCAGTGTGATAGTGCTCTTAAAGATTCAAAGACATTTAATAGCCAACACATTAACAAGGAAAAAGTCACCAGTGTGATAGTGCTCTTAAAGATTCAAAGACATTTAATAGCCAACACATTATCAAGGAAAAAGTCACCAGTGTGATAGTGCTCTTAAAGATTCAAAGACATTTAATAGCCAACACATTATCAAGGAAAAAGTCACCAGTGTGATAGTGCTCTTAAAGATTCAAAGACATTTAATAGCCAACACATTATCAAGGAAAAGTCACCAGTGTGATAGTGCTCTTAAAGATTCAAAGACATTTAATAGCCAACACATTATCAAGGAAAAAGTCACCAGTGTGATAGTGCTCTTAAAGATTCAAAGACATTTAATAGCCAACACATTATCAAGGAAAAAGTCACCAGTGTGATAGTGCTCTTAAAGATTCAAAGACATTTAATAGCCAACACATTATCAAGGAAAAAGTCACCAGTGTGATAGTGCTCTTAAAGATTCAAAGACATTTAATAGCCAACACATTACTAAACATGGTACAGAGGTTCTAGATGACTTTAATAAAAGTTGGGGAGAGAGAGCGAGAGAGACTTATTGTTGTTGTATACATTACTTAAAGAAACAAAGAAACGTCAAGAAATACAAGTTGACAGAAAGTGGTGGGAAGTGACAGAAAGTAAAATTATCAATGACCCAATACTAGAGAAATGTCAAGAAACACAAAGTGAGAGAAGAAAATAGTTAACTAGAAATATGAGAGAAATATAAAGACATGCAACATGAGAAAAGTTAAAAATAATGATTTATTAAATATGAAAGAAACATATAGAGAAGCAAAATGTGAAAGAGTGAAAATAGTCAAAAGAAAGGATCTATTGAGTTTATAACAAAAATGTACATGCATAATTGAAAAAGACAAGTAGCTTACTTTTAAATGAAATAGGTCACATACTAGTTATAAAAAAGAGAGCTTGTCTACTAAATGACAAAAAATAAACAAAAAAACATGAGACCTACATTTAATAACAACAAAAAGTCTACTAAAAAAATCTAGTAAATTTGAGCAATCTGAGAGCAAAAATTAATTTTTGGAAATGAGAAGAGGTTTAAATGAAGAGTAGTGTTTCAGCAGGAGACAAGGAAACGTGGATTGTACATATCTTTCATGCAAGAGAAATGCTAAATGTCACAAAGTGACTCAAAGCTGTCTACATTATTAATGAGGTGGCTACAAAATGTATCCAACAAGCAGGTTAAATGTGTTAATGCTACAACCTTAGTTGAACTAGTCATACCAAAAAAATATTTTTAAAATAGAGAATGAAATAATAGAAAGATAATAGGACCACAATCCTCTACGATTCAAAACTTACCTACACCCACATAAAAATTATGGATTTCTATAGAGTAAAGAAACAAAATAATGTTCTTAATATATGGGTGTATATAAGTACCAGTTTCTGCCATGTTTACTATTTGTTTAAACCAAAGAAAAAAACTATTAGAAGAAGCTACCAACAACAAAATTAATAACACACATGACTCATATATAGGGTGTTTATAAAGTCTCACTACACTTGGTATCTAGGTCAATTTGAAAAAAATGTTTATGACGTCATCACAATATGTGCTCAATGGTAAGTTCACTTGTTGCGACAGTTTTCTTAATGACTTGTCTGGACTTTTAAGGATTCTGTCTTGGATATCTAAACATATTTCATCATTCACAGCAGGCCTACCAGATCATGGAGCATCTTCCACATTTCCAGTAGCAATAAACTTATTCAACAAATTTCATTGACAGTGGGAGCACATATTGTGATGACGTCATAAACATTTTTTTTTCAAATTGACCTAGATACCAAGTGTAGTGAGACTTTATAAACACCCTGTAGTGTCACCCTCTCATTATTAACATACGTACATTTTTGTGTGTATGTATAATATCAATAAGTGTATATGAAACCATATAAGTGCATATGTTATCATTAGAACATTAAAGAATAGTTTCAAACATGTAAATAAAATATTAATTGTATAAATAACATACATAAAATAATGTATAAATGACATAAATATGCCATAATTCCTCAATTTTGAACAATCCACGACGTACTGAGGCCGCGATAAATGAACCGCGAAGTAGCGAGGGATGACTGTATATATACAGGGTGTTTATAAAGTCTCACTACACTTGGTATCTAGGTCAATTTGAAAAAAAAAATGTTTATGATGTCATCACAATATGTGCTCCCACTGTCAATGAAATTTGTTGAATAAGTTTATTGCTACTGGAAATGTGGAAGATGCTCCACGATCTGGTAGGCCTGCTGTGAATGATGAAATATGTTTAGATATCCAAGACAGAATCCTTAAAAGTCCAGACAAGTCATTAAGAAAACTGTCGCAACAAGTGAACTTACCATTGAGCACATATTGTGATGACGTCATAAACATTTTTTTCAAATTGACCTAGATACCAAGTGTAGTGAGACTTTATAAACACCCTATATTTTAAGTGTGCTTTTGAGCTCAACAATTTTTTTAGCTGCAAATTTGGGATTTAGGCCAAGCAGTTTTACTTCTTTTTATTTTCAGCTACAGAAGTCATAACTGCTTGTAAGAAATTCAGATTTTCTTTTTAGTTGTAAAATGTATAATGACAGCTTGTAGATATAAAAATAAATCTTTTAACCGGCCTGAGAATTCACAACAAAAAGAGGCTATTAGACGAAGGGTTATATTACAATAAAAACTGTTCCAGACTCTTGTTACTGGTAGTTCAAATGAAAACTGTCATGCTGGAAGGAAGAACTAAAATAACAGAGATTAACATAAAGTAGATTTTGTTTTCAAATCTCTCTCTCATCTACCATATCTCTCTCATTCTCTCACTCTTTCTTTTTCCTTTCAATTCCTTATAGAGTATCTATCTATTGTCCTTTTGAGCCGAAGACGGCACATAAGGCAGAACCACAATCTCAAAAACAGAAACCATGCGTGCCAAAATGGCACATATTGCAGAGATCACTGCTTCTAAAACTGTTTCCATAACAATACTTTTTTACAATGACAGCTTGCCAAGCCATCGATCAACCTCCTTAGTCGCCTCTTACGACATGCCTGGAAGGTCACAGTGTCACTATTATTAATAATAGAGTATAGGTCTTCAACAAACACTTTCCAAACTATCTAATCTTCTGCTATTTTCTACAGAACATTCTATGTCCTCCCTATCTTTTGCATGTGTTTCCATCACTTCCCATATTTTTTGGCTTCCCCATTGTCTCCTTCTCTGGGGACTCTAAAATGGGCCTGTTGTGTAGTACTCTCAGTTAATGTTTGCACTGTGTATCCTATCAAGTGCCATCATCTCAGTCTCTCTCTTTCTCTCTTAGACAAATTTGGATGAAACACAGCAACTCTCAAACTGGCAGCAAAATAACTGACTGTATAAATGGTGGGTAAAGTCCTAGTTCAGCATCGTAAATTATTTCTGCTAAATGAGTGATCGACAGCACATATTTTAATGTCAACTGCTTCTAGTTTTTGTGTGTTTAATTTAATTTTGTTTCAACAAGGTTTAGGGTCAGGTCTAAGCTTAAGGTATTCCTTACTTGAACCCAAGGGTCTTCTATTGACAGATTTCAGAATGACTGAATAAAGTGCAAGGGGATGCTACTCCAAACAGAAATCACGAGGATGCTAAACCAGGACTTTACCAAATGTTGAATACAAAATGTATATTGTAGCAAACAAAAACACTTCAACAGTCTCTGAAACAAAAACCATATCAACAAGACCCGCTAAGAGCATGAATGCTTGTCATCAAAACTATGTCAACTTCAAATGACATCATGTTCACAGTAATGATTTAGTCTATAAATGAATCTGCCATGTTAATGAGAGATTACAAATAATCAACCACCAAAAATAAGAGATATGAACTACCTGATTTACAACAGAAAGCGACATTTATAAACAAGATAAGTGAGCTACTTATTAAAGAGAATGGACCAACTTATTAAATAAATGAATTGGTTCACTTATTAAAGTAAGAGAATGGACCTATTAATTAAACAAAAGAACTGGTCCACTTATTAAGTAAGAGAATGGACCTACTTATTAAATAAATGAATTGGTTCACTTATTAAAGAAGACTGTTTTTCGCTATTGCCACTTTTTTTGGGGGAGAAGGGGGCCTTGTACACGCCACGATAGCTCAGTGATTAGTAAACTAGACTAATAAGGACACAAAAGTTCAAGTTCAATCCTGATCGATGGCATTCAGGTTCACCCAGCCTTAAATGGGTACTGGATATTTTCTGAAAAAGTTAAGCACCCCTTGCGTAATTTCAACCACAATACCCCGAAAATCAAGTGCCGTGGGTCTATTTAAAAAAATAGGGGCTCTAACAGCGCATTCCATCTATGCAAAATGGCACCGGACTTCAACAGCCATGAGTCTACATCACTCCTTCGGATGCAAGATATGGGAGTTTAAATGGACACAGCCGGAAACGAGAAGCTTAGTGGGTGTATAAGAAGACTTATCAACCAACACAGAACTGGAGTTATCAGTTGCTGGACACTGCGGGAATTGCTGAGGAGGGGATCTGAGCACCTATGGACAAGTTTAAAGTGCAATGAAGATGACCCTCAAATAACTCAACAACTGCCTCTACAACATTGGCACAGTTGTTAGTGATTGCAACCAGTACCATGCCAATGCCACCATTCTTTCTCATTTAAGATTAGGTGAACCTAGAATTGAAGGAAAGCAAAAATAAAGGACTCAATAACAAAAACATAGAAGTAATGGTAGTAACAAAGAAAAAAACATCAACACAATGCACAATAAAGACAAGTGGAACAATAATAAAACAGGTAAATGAATTTAAATACCTGAAAACAATATTAACTTCAGATGGTAGATGTACAATAGAGGTGAGATGCAGAATGGCTCAGGCAAAAGCAGCTTTTAATAAACAATGAGGAAAATACTGTGCAATTCATTTTGACAATAGAAAAAAAGAAAAAGAGTTCTTAAATGTTATTTAGAGCCAGTCTTAACATATGGATGTGAATCATAGACAATAGAACAGCAGACAAGAAAATAACTGGAGGCTGCAGAAATCTGGTTTTACAGAAGAATGTTGAGAATACCATGGACAGCTAAGAAGAGTAATGAAAACGTTCTGAAAGAGGCCAAAGCAAAAAGAAAGCTAATATCCAATATTATGAAGAAACAATAATAATATTTTGGCCATGTGATGAGAAGGGAACAGCTGGAATATATTGTAACAACTGGGAAATTTGAGGGACAAAGAGATAGAGGGAAGCAAAGAGAAAAGATACCAGACAGCTTAAGAGAATGGCTTAGCAGTATGGTCAACAACAGAAATGAAAATAACTGTTGAGATCAAGAGTTGTGGAGAGACATGATCACCTGCACCAGCAGGCAAAGTACTTAATGATGATGATTAGGCTAGAAGCTGCTAGTTGAAATCAAACCTGACATCTTGCCCTCAGTAAACTAGTTCATTGACCACGGCTCAACATTTTGCAAGAACTGGATATCTACTAACAACTCCCTTATATGTCAGAAAGAGAAAGAAAGAAGATATCTATCTACTAACATCTCCCTTTATATGTCAGAAAGAGAAAGAAAGAAGATATCTATCTACTAACAACTCCCTTTATATGTCAGAAAGAGAAAGAAAGAAGATATCTATCTACTAACATCTCCCTTTATATGTCAGAAAGAGAAAGAAAGAAGATATCTATCTACTAACATCTCCCTTTAAATGTCAGAAAGAGAAAGAAAGAAGATATCTATCTACTAAAAACTCCCTTTATATGTCAGAAAGAGAAAGAAAGAAGATATCTATCTACTAACATCTCCCTTTATATGTCAGAAAGAGAAAGAAAGAAGATATCTATCTACTAACAACTCCCTTTATATGTCAGAAAGAGAGAAAGAAAGAAGATATCTATCTACTAACATCTCCCTTTATATGTCAGAAAGAGAAAGAAAGAAGATATCTATCTACTAACAACTCCCTTTATATGTCAGAAAGAGAAAAAAAAAAAGTAAAGTACCCCCCGTCACGCCAAGTGGCGTATAGGGAAATATGGTGTTAGTGACCCTATATTTTACAGACCTTCAGCACATGCTTTTTGGGGTAATGTGGTCGGTATTACGCCCGTGCTGCTTTACTTTCCCAGAAAAAATCCGGTACCCATTTAAGGCTGGGTGAACCCGGAGCCGTCGGTTGGGATCGAACCCTACCCCTTGTCCGTAGTAGTCCAGTTCACTAACCACTGAGCTATCGCGGCTCCTACTAATTTTTAGGGAATTAGTAAAACCCAGGTGTCCTCGCCAGGATTACGAACCCCGGCTGTTGCCGTGGTAAGCCAACCGCCTATCGATTGCGCTAACCGGACACCCTAGAAAGAGAAAGAAAGAAGATATCTATCTACTAACATCTCCCTTTATATGTCAGAAAGAGAAAGAAAGAAGATATCTATCTACTAACATCTCCCTTTATATGCCTGAAAGAGAAAGAAAGAAGATATCTATCTACTAACATCTCCCTTTATATGTCAGAAAGAGAAAGAAAGAAGATATCTATCTACTAACATCTCCCTTTATATGTCAGAAAGAGAAAGAAAGAAGATATCTATCTACTAACATCTCCCTTTATATGTCAGAAAGAGAAAGAATGAAGATATCTATCTACTAACATATCCCTTTATACGCCATAAAGAGAAAGAAAGAAGATATCTATCCATGAACTTTCCTCTCTTTAGTAAAGAAACAGTACAGTCTGATATATACAACACAATATCATGAATATTGATATCTAACAAAATCAATAACTGCTATTCCTCTATTAGGAGATCTATTGATAATATTAGGAGATCTATTGATAATAAAATAGTAGTTTTTTCTGGAAGGGAAGATGGAAAACACCGTGAAGGAGTAGGCATAATGATGACAGACAAAGCTGCAAGAAGTTTATTAGAATGGGAACCGGTAAATAGCCGTCTGATACGAACACGATACAAAACAAAACATGGAAGACTTTCAATTATTCAATGTTATGCGCCTACTAACGAAGCTGATGATGAAGTTAAGGATGATTTTTATAACCAACTGCAACAACTTATAAACAAAATACCAAAACACGATCTTTTAATTGTAATGGGAGACTTCAACGCCAAAGTAGGACAAGATAACGCAGGAGTGGAACATGTGATGGGGAGAGAAGGCTGTAATACAACAAGTCAGAATGGAGAAAGATTAATAGAATTATGTTTAATAGAAAATTTAGTTATAGGTGGGACATTATTTCCACATAAAAATATCCACAAAACAACATGGATATCTCCTGATGATAGAACATCAAATCAAATTGACCACCTATGTATTAAACAACAATTCAGATCATCATTAATAGATGTAAGAGCATACAGAGGTGCTGATGTTAATAGTGACCACAACCTGTGCATTGGGAAAATAAGATTAAAATTTAGAAACCAACAGAAGAGGTCAATTACACATAAAATTGATAGTCATAAACTGAAAGATGAAGCAATAAAGGAAAAGTTTAACATAGAGCTAAGTAATTGTTATTCAGCACTTGGTGAAATAGACTTAGATATCAATGAAATGTGGGACTCACAGAGCAAAATACTAATGACAGCAGCAGAAGCAAGTGCTGGACTGAAGAAAATGGAAAAACGAGCTTGGATCTCAGACACCACATGGAAATACATCAAAGAAAGAAGAGAAGCGAAGAGAGCCATGACTAATGTAAAGACAGATCTTGGAAAGGTTCTGGCAAAAGCAACATACAAAGAATTAGACAACAAAGTGAAAAGTTCGGCAAGAAGAGATACAAGAGCTTATATAGACAACTTGGCAGAGAAAGCAGAGACAGCTGCAATTACAGGAGACAGCAGAACTCTTTATACTGTACAAAAGATGCTGACAAACACCTATACATCCAGTGGAACACCAATTCTAGACAAATCTGGATTAATGCTAACAACAAGCGCAGACATAAAAGCCCGTTGGGCGGAACACTTCAAAGAAATTCTTAACCGTCCACTACCTCACAGTTTAATAGATTTTGAAGCTGAAACACCAGCAGCAGAATTAGATGTAAATTTAGATGACTTCACCTTGAGTGAAATAGAAACCACCTTAAAGCTAATGACCAATAACAAGGCTGCTGGAGAGGATAAGTTAACAGCTGAGATCCTCAAGGCAATTGATAGCCATAATTTAATACATCTCCAAAAAATGTTCAACATCATTTGGAAAACAGAGAAGACGCCTCATAAATGGAAAAAAGGAATCATTGTTAAGATCCCAAAAAAGGGCAATCTTAGAGATTGTAACAATTGGAGAGGCGTGACACTTTTGTCAGTTGCCTCAAAATTATTCTGTAAAATCATCCTAAATAGAATAAAGGATTCAATAGATACAGTAATGCGTGAAGAACAGGCTGGGTTTAGAAAAGGGAGAAGCTGTCTTGACCACATTTTCACTCTACGACTTATATTGGAGGAACACATTGAAAAGCAAAAACCTTTTGTACTTAACTTCATCGACTTCAAAAAAGCATTTGATAGTATTCATAGAGACTCTTTGTGGAAAATTCTGAAGCAATATGGCTTACCATCAAAAATCATAAATATTATCAAAGACATGTATGATGGTTACACATGTGCAGTTCGAACAGAGGAAGGACTGAGCGAATGTTTCCCAATAGAAACTGGGGTTAAACAAGGATGTATTTTATCGCCCTTGTTATTTGGAATTGTTATGGACTTCATAATGAAGAAATGCTGCACTGGTAATAAAGGCATCGAATGGATACAAGGAGACCATTTGGAGGACCTGGACTTTGCTGATGACATAGTTCTCATCAGCAATCAGATAAAAACGATGCAGGAAAACACAAATGAACTATCATCAATAGCCAGCAAAATTGGGCTTGAGGTCAATCATGAAAAGACTAAAGTCATGAAAGTTTAATTCCAACAAGTGACAAAATATACATGGAAAACAAACCAGTAGAAGAGATCGATCACTTCATCTATCTTGGAAGTCACATTGATCGAGAAGGGGATACGAGCAAAGAAATTAGAATCAGACTGGCTAAAGCAGCAATGTCTTTCAGAAGCCTTGAAAAGTTGTGGAAATCAAAACTCATTAGCACAAACACAAAACTTAGGCTATTCAAATCAAATGTACTATCAACCCTTACGTATGCGTGTGAAAGCTGGAAAACAACAAGAGATATAGAAACAAAGTTGAACGCATTCGAAAATAAATGTCTAAGGAAAATACTTGGTATAGAATGGAACGAATTCAAAACAAACGAGGAAATTAGAGAAATCGCCAATCAACCACTAATATCTTCAGTAATAAAGAAAAGACGATGGTCATACGTTGGACATGTGATGAGAAGAGATAATAATCGAATAGCAAAGCAAGCCCTCATATGGGAAAAACAGGTAAAAGAAAAAGAGGAAGACCCAGGGAGACACTGAGAAGAACATTGATGAGAGAGGCAAGAGCAGCAGGAATCGGCTCCTCAATGAGATAGAACTGCTTGCACAGAACAGAGACAGATGGCGAGATTTGATAAAATATCTTTAAAAGAAAACTGCTAGAACAAAAATTCATATAGGAGAAGGTGTATCTTGGTCTACGCCCTATGGGCCGGTTACGGCTCGAAAGGTCAATAGATAGATAGATAGATAGATATTCCTCTATCTCTTGCATACACACACACACGCATGTACATTAGATTAGATTAAGGTTATATAATGAATGGGTAAGTGAATGGATGATGGATGGGCATAGATAAATGGATAAGGATGGTTAGATGGATGGATAACGATGGTTAGATGGATGAATAATAGCTAAGTAGATCGATGAATAAAAGAAGGAAGAGTAGTGGAAAGGAGTAGCTGGAAGGATAGATGGATGAATGGCCAAGTGGATAGGAGTCAGTGGATGAATGATAATAAATAAATGGATACTGGAAAGGTGGAAGGAGCGTAGTACTAGAAAAGATCAAATAAATACAAATATAGAACAAGATGAGATGAGACGAGCACACACAACCAATTTGCATAGGCAATCATGCTCTTCCACAATTCTCTATCTACAGTACATTGTATCAATTCTGTTGTTGACTGTTTTCCATGCCATGATGCTATCTAGTTGCTTCTCTATTTGTTGTCCATGATCTCACTGTCCCTCCACAATTCTCTATCTACAGTACATTGTATCAATTCTGTTGTTGACTGTTTTCCATGCCATGATGCTATCTAGTTTCTTCTCTATTTGTTGTCCATGATCTCTCTGTCCCTCCACAATTCTCTATCTACAGTACATTGTATCAATTCTGTTGTTGACTGTTTTCCATGCCATGATGCTATCTAGTTTCTTCTCTATTTGTTGTCCATGATCTCTCTGTCCCTCCACAATTCTCTATCTACAGTACATTGTATCAATTCTGTTGTTGACTGTTTTCCATGCCATGATGCTATCTAGTTTCTTCTCTATTTGTTGTCCATGATCTCTCTGTCCCTCCATTTTGCTAGTTCAACTTTCTTCTTCTCATGATGTTACTGAAAAATGTTGATTGTTTCTTTTTGATGTTTCTTATGAGCTTTCTTTCTGTGTCGGCCATTTGAGAATTTCGTCACTGGTATCTTTAGCTGTCCAGGGAATTCTCAACCGTCTTATGAGAAATTGCATCTCTGTAGCCTCTAATCGCCTTTTCATTTGTTTGTCTACTGTCCATTGGTCACAATTGGCTCTGTATAACACAGCTGAACTCTCTTTCTCACTTCCATTTACATAGACTTATTGCACAAGATATTCTTCATTTTCTGAAATACTATTTTGACCTGAGCTATTCTACTTTTTATTTTTGTGGGACATCTTCCACCTGATGTTATTACTGTGCCCTAAGTATAAGTGTATATATATATATATATATATATAAGCAAGAAGTAAAGATGGCTCAAATCTAGATATTAGCACAATAAACAACAACTCTCAAAAATGGAAACTTATAACTAAAAAGCCAGTGGTGGGGAGTGTTAGACACTCCAAGGTATGGTGACAGCTTTACAAAGAAGGAACACAACACAATACTGACGTTTCTGTCTGTGGCCTTCTTCAGAATACAGGGACAACGACAACAAACGATGAAGCACAATTATCTATAACTACATACTTATAACTAAGACAACAATGTCAGTAAACATTTCTAATGGTTATAATAGTTCTCTTAACATGTCTGTGAGAGAAAGGTAAACAGTGATAGCAACATTATGAGTGAATGATCATTTTTGTTCTTCATTATTTTTAAATTTTGGTGAAAACAATTTTACATATTCTTGATTGCACGGAAGCAACATGTACAAGCATGCAATTTATTCAAACATTTATAGCCCTGATGCATCAACAAAAACATATAAAAGGAGACAAGTTATGACACCACTCATAAGCAACCTGACACCCAAAAAAATGTAAGCAAAACAAAACTGTGCTTGGGGAAAAAAAAGGATAATAAAATAAGACCCACATAAAACCCAGCGTAACAAAGCAGGGTTTGTTCAACTTGAAAACAATATGTTAGCAAACCTGAAATGTTATAACATGCAAACAATGAGGAGGAATGTTTGAATACTTAGGTTAAATGCCTACTTCCAGTCCTGTCCATTCCTTCCAGGACGCATCTGAGGTGACCTTGTACGGGAACAAGGTCAGTTTTCTTAGTGGTCTTGTGTTCAACAGATGAACTATTACTAGCAGAATTTTGTGAAAATGCTGCTGCTGTCTTCTTTACTTCCAGTTTCTTAACAGACCCTCCATCAAGGCACATAAGAGGGTCGGATGTAACTTTCTTATGAAGAACTTTGAAGTTTCTGCCTGCACTTGAAGAGGCCACTTTACTCGTCTGAGTCACATTCTCCTTGGCACCACTGAAGTTCATCAAATACTGCTTCTGCCTCTTCTGACGATCAAGAGTCACGCTGGATATAATACTTTTTGCAAATCCTGGGCCTCGTGGGCTGGCAGACAAATCCACGCTATGATCTGTGTGGTCTCTCAACTTGGGAGGACTTAAAATATGAGAAACATTGCTTCTGTGGGCGGATGCTGGTTTGAGCTTCTTCAAGTCCATTATGTTGCTAGAAGTTGGAAACAATGTACAGACAAGGTGACAACATTTATTCACATGAAACACTATTAAAATACCAGCTGTAAACATTGGACTAGTCAAATCAACATAACCTATTCACTCCACTAATTAAACCAAGCATGTGCAACTCCTGTACTTGCTCATCAAGTGGTTTTATGACTTCTTAACAAAAAAATATTAAAATATAGTAAAATCACGATAACATAGGGTCAGGCTTGTCTAGAGATAAGATATCGGCCTGAAACTAAGGACAAAAGAAGGGAAAAAGAGCACCCTGAGGTGGAACAAAGCAATCAGTAAAGTAATTTAAAAAAAGAATAAACTGTTTAAAAGTTGGAGAGAGAATAAGAATCAAGAAGAAAATGAAAAATATGTCTTAGTTCTGAAAAAAGTTAAAATTTTTATCAAAGAAACTAAACAATACACTAAAATTGTGGAAAAAAGGCTCAGACCAATAACAGAACTACAGTTAAAAGAATATGAAAGGGAGTTTTAAAAAAACAGAGGATGTAATGACGCTCAATGCACCTTAAAACAGCTTGCAGAAAGGACGACAGAACCCAATGAAAATTTGTACATAGCTTTCATTGACCAGGAAAAGGAAATCGACAGAGTAAACAGAGAACAAATGTGGGAGACTTTAACAACATATGGAGTAAGCTAACATCTAACCAACCTAATAAAAAGTCTCTACATCAACAGCAGCTTCACTGTCAGAGAGCAGCAGGCTACACAGACAACATCAAAGTTAGATCAGGTGAAAGACAAGGGTACATACTCTCCCCCTACTGTTTATTACATACATGGACTCAAAGAACGACTGGGTCGAAGAAAATGCAGCAAGACTAGACCCACTAATAGCTAATAAGAAAAAGGCTCTACTGAACTTCAATAATAATCCCAATCAAATCACCAAGGATCAGCTCAAACATGCGCAAGCCACCCTACAACGCGAAGCAAGAAGATGCGCAAACGAATACTGGAACAATCTATGCTCTGAAATACAGAAAGCCTCAGACAGGGGCGACTCAAAAACCATGCATGACAATATAAAAAAGGCCCTTGGACCAAAAATAACAAATCTATCTATCTATTGACCTTTCGAGCCGTAACCGGCCCATAGGGCGTAGACCAAGATACACCTTCTCCTTTATGAATTTTTGTTCTAGCAGTTTTCTTTTAAAGATATTTTATCAAATCTCGCCATCTGTCTCTGTTCTGTGCAAGCAGTTCTATCTCATTGAGGGAGCCGATTCCTGCTGCTCTTGCCTCTCTCATCAATGTTCTTCTCAGTGTCTCCCTGGGTCTTCCTCTTTTTCTTTTACCTGTTGTTTCCCATATAAATAACAAATAGCCCCCCTAAAATCCAAGTTTGGAGAACCTATTACTGACAAGGGACAACAAATGCAAAGATGGGTTGAACACTACTCTAATCTATACAGTGACGACAGACCAGCAAACACAGCTCTAGCACAATCAATACCCAAATATCCTACAATGTTTGAACTGGATGTTGAGCCTACTATGAACGAACTTGCTGACGCTATAAATGCCCTCTCAAGAGGAAAAGCTGCAGGAAATGACAACATTCCCACAGATGTACTAAAGGACAACCTAAGCGTACTACTTCCACACCTATACAAACTGCTAATTAAATGCTGGAGAAACGGAGAAATACCTCATGATATGAGAAATGCCAAGATTATAACGCTGTACAAGAATAAAGGAGACAGGGGCGACTGCAATAATTACAGAGGCATTTCTCTCCTTAGCACAACAGGCAAAGCTTTTGCTAGAGTCGTACTTAATCGCCTGCATAGACTTGCAGAACGGGTGCTTCCCGAGTCCCAATGCGGTTTCAGACCCGGGAGATCAACCATAGATATGATCTTCACTCTTAGACAACTGCAGGAAAAATGTCGGGAACAAAATATGCCGCTCTATATTGCCTTTGTGGATCTCACAAAGGCATTCGACACAGTAAACAGAGATGGTCTCTACAAGGTGTTAGAAGGCATAGGCTGCCCTCCTAAATTACTTAGGCTGATAATTTCCTTCCATGAAGACATGAATGGCAAAGTCCATTTTGATGGGAGTCCATCAGAGAATTTCAAAGTCAACAAAGGAGTGAAACAGGGATGTGTCCTCGCCCCCACCCTTTTTGGTATATTTTTTGCTGCCCTCCTAAATTACACCTTCGAAAACAGCTCAGGAGATATTTACATTCGCACTAGACCAGATGGCTCACTGTTCAACCTAGCACGACTAAGAGCAAAAACCAAAACAAATGTTGCCCTAATTAAAGAATTTTTATTTGTTGACGATGCAGCCCTAGTCGCTCATAGTGAGGCCACCCTACAGTCGCTGATCAACAACCTGGATAAAGCATGCAACCTTTTTTCACTGTCAATTAATGTTCAGAAGACAGTAATACTAAATCAAGGTGACTTCAAACCTATATCTATTACTCTAAAAGACTGCCCACTAGAATCAGTACAGAAATTTACATATCTTGGATCCACAGTTACGCAAACCATCTCTCTTGATGAAGAAATAAACTGTCGAATTGGTAAGGCAGCTACGACCTTCGGCAAACTCACAAAAAGGGCATGGAACAACACGAAACTAACTCAAAAGACTAAACTCTTAATATATCAAACTTGTGTGCTTAGCACACTACTATATGGATCCGAAACCTGGACAACATACTCAAACCAGGAAAAAAGACTAAATGTCTTCCACATGCGATGTCTCCGCAAAATAATGCACATCAAATGGCAGGACAAAATAACCAACTTAACTGTCCTGCAACGTGCTAAGACCCTAACAATCATGTTGATGCTCAGAAGTCGAAGGCTAAGATGGCTGGGGCATGTCCAACGGATGGAAGAAAAACGCATTCCTAGGCAAATACTATATGGCGAGCTAAAACACGGAAAATGACAAATCGGCAGACCTAAACTACGATATAGAGATATCTGCAAATCATCTCTGAAAGACTTCTCCATCTGTGAAAACGACTGGCAACATCTGGCAAGTGATCGCACATCATGGAGAGCACGTATAAGGAACGGTATAACAACATTTGAGACTGTTCTAAGACAGGACTTAGAAGAGAAGAGACTCATGAAAAAGGATGGTAAACCCTGTGGACCAGCGAGCCTGACCTGTTCATTATGTGACCGCGTGTGTTTGTCAAACATTGGTAGAATTAGCCACGAGAGAAGCTGTTCGGCAAAAACAATACCTAAAAAAAATACGCAATAGCCTCCACTAGACCGTCTGACAAGACGAAAAGGGCCATATACTATATATGCAAGTTAGCCAACCCATCAGAGACAGAGAAAATCAGGCATTAATACATGGCAAAAATAGAAGACCTACAAGAACATTTAAATAGACTCAACAGCACAGGCACAAAATACAACATGAAAATCAACATCAACAGAAATCATGAATGTCATAAAAAAGAAATGAGATCATCAACATAACTATAGACGGCAGACAACTAAAACAAGTAGAGGAATTTAAATACCTATGAATTTTAGTGACAAACAACAATTCACAAACAGCAGAGATAGACTTGAAATGCAATAAAGCTTGTCAAATCATTGGACAGCTATTGTCCAACAAGAAAATAACTCTAGAGGCAAAACAAGCACTCTACAATACAATCTTCATCCCAATGTTGTGCTACCAATGCCAGTCCTGGACCCTAGAAGAAAGAACAATAAGACAAATAACATCTACTGAGATGAAATGTGTTATTGGACAAATGACAAGAAACAGCTTCAAAGATAAGATCAGAAATGAAGAACTGAGAAAAACAGCTGGTAATAACACCCAAGAGGGGGTTAAGATTATTGAGTATTAAGAGTATTGTTGCAAGAGGCAACAACAGCAGGCATGATTTTCCTCACTGAGATTGAGCAACTCACACAGAAGAGAGATGTGTGGTGAGATACAATGTGAGTCCTGTGCTGGGTCTGATGCTTGGTAACAAAGATTATAGAAGAGTTTAGAATCTCTGCCCCATGTGCCTTCTTCAGTTAAAGCAACATTGATCAGATAGATTATTCCTAACTTTCTTCTGAAATCTTCATTTTTTATTTCATTTCTTATAACCTCCCTTGCTAAGTATCATTTCACTTTGATAGTGCTTATCTTATTTAAATAGTTCTTGCTTCTAGTGTCCAGACCTGGAATTGGCAGCACAGTGTGTGATTAATATGGTGTTGTAGAGGACGTGATTTCCCTTAGCCCTTAGTAGACGCGCCAGACTAAAACTCAGTGCAACTCTATTTGTTATTGTTTGGTCATGTAGCATATATCTATTGTTTGTTATTGTTTGGTCATGTAGCATATATCTATTGTTTATTATTGTTTGGTCATGTAGCATATATCTATTGTTTGTTATTGTTTGGTCATGTAGCATATATCTATTGTTTGTTATTGTTTGGTCATGTAGCATATATCTATTGTTTGTTATTGTTTGGTCATGTAGCATATATCTGCTATTTGTCATTGTTTGGTCATGTAGCATATATCTATTGTTTGTCATTGTTTGGTCATGTAGCATATACCTGCTGTTTGTCATTGTTTGGTCATGTAGCATATACCTGCTGTTTGTCATTGTTTGGTCATGTAGCATATATCTATTGTTTGTCATTGTTTGGTCATGTAGCATATACCTGCTGTTTGTCATTGTTTGGTCATGTAGCATATATCTATTGTTTGTCATTGTTTGGTCATGTAGCATATATCTATTGTTTGTCATTGTTTGGTCATGTAGCATATATCTATTGTTTGTCATTGTTTGGTCATGTAGCATATATCTGCTATTTGTCATTGTTTGGTCACGTAGCATATATCTATTGTTTGTCATTGTTTGGTCATGTAACTCAGTAGCTCCTGCAACATGCGGGACTTGGAATATGAGGAAACTGCAACAAGGAACACTTTACATACATAGCCTTCAATGGTTCCTGCCGCCTATCCACCATATTGACCGGAAGTTCACATTCTCCTGAAAATGATGACCGTCATATTTTTTAAAATGTATAGCGCTTGATGATGGTAGGACATCGCTTTTGACTCCAATTCCGAACATATAAAAGACAGTTAGTCATCGGATTATCCCTGTCGCACATCAAACAACAGACTGTAAGATCTTCCAGCATTGTGAATTTGTGAAATTATAAACCACATATTGAAATTATAAAGTCACATGTCTACCTGAAGGCGAAGGCGCACCTCACAGCACCAGAGCTGAAAGTTGGCAGTGACCCATAGCTAGCTGATGGCTTGCGCCTGGATCGATGAACCAGTACCATCCAGACCCTGCTCCACCTCTCCGTGGTGACAGACTAACCTGTCTAGTCTGGTCAATCGAGTAGGGATTGAAGAGGGAAGACCACCTGGTTCTCAAAAATGCTGCACTGAAGTCGGATGTGTTGGGCCTAAAGGCGCAAATATCACAATTATACTGCAAGCCCCAACACAATGCAGACATACCCACTTAATGTCCTTTTAGGGGCAGATGATGAAGAGGTGTGCTCTTTTAGTCATCGAATGCAGCAAGCAAGCATGTTTACCCTAGATCTCACAGTAGCCCTCTTGAATTTAGACAACATCCTTCCTGACTAACATGAAACTCAGAGAGTCACCCGGTGCTGGATAGTCATGAACAAAGATCTGTCATTTCACCTTTCAACATTAGCGTAAGGCCAGTCTAGGGATATACAATGAGCCATTATGATGACGTAGCACACACAACAATGGCTGCGCCCATAGATTCCCGGTTTCTCCAGTGAATGCAGCCTACAACGAACGAAGCACTGTGCAAACTCCCTAAAGTGAAAACTTTGGATGACTTGGCGGTGCAGTCCACATTAATGAGTTGTAACATGTAAATAACTTGCATCAAACAATTCCAACGATGGTCATTGATGTAAACCGCATATCAACTCTAGACGGTGGAAGGTCGCATTCACAACACTTGACTTGTCAAAAAGAAATATTGCCGTGTGTACGACTTCACTTCATCGGCGCAGATTTGTTAAGTAGAACATCATTTTGACTTTAACGCAGAAAATTGCATTGGAGAGCCAAAATTAATTAGTCCCCCAAATGCAATTTCTGCAGTGATTGAGAGAACATGAACTTCATACCACCATCTTGGAAACGGAAGTGCTGTTTGTTATTGTTTGCTCATGTAGCATATACCTGCTGTTTGTCATTGTTTGGTCACATAGCATACATCTGCTGTTTGTCGTCGTTTACTCACGTAGCATATATCTGCTGTTTGTTATTGTTTTGTCATGTAGCATATATCTGCTGCTTGTCGTCGTTTGCTCACGTAGCATATATCTGCTGTTTGTTATTGTTTTATCACGTAGCATATATCAAAATGTTCTGGAAGGGTGCTCTATTCTTTTATAATATTGTGATCTGTTTGTTTCAGAAAAATCACGTTAAAAATGTGTAAACAAAAACCCCACAAAATGCTAATTAAATTTCCACTAAAATATTTCTAATCAAAAGTAATATTAAAATCTGCTTACTTATCATAGTATATCCAAATATACATATTTTTAAATATTAGTTTCAATCATTTTAAAGCACTAACAATTATATAACTATAAATAGTTATAGTTAGTCGAAGGTCCCAGTATCACTGCAAATGAATTAAAATCCATAATTGCTCAACCACCCACCCTAGTGGAATCATCTGAATTAACATTTCATAGAATATCCAAACAAAAAAATGAAGCTGCAGTTCCCATCATAGCAAACATTAGCACATGTCAAAAGAAATAAGGCATAGTAGCACCGTTAGTGAACACAACTGAACCGTCCTTCGTCATACGATATCATCATTCATCATAAGCAATCTGAATATAGAAACACCATCCGATGAAACACACAGCTCATGGTGTGCACAGAGCACTAATCTCAGTAGCTCCTGCAGCAAGCCGGACTTGGAATATGAGGCAACTGCAACAATGAAACTTTTCGGATAGTGCCTCAATTGTTCATTGCCGCCTATCCGCCATATTGATCAAAAGTCCTTACTTCACAACATATTTATTACCATTCACAGTGATATGGTGTTAAAAATTGAAAACAAATAAATTCAGAAAATTGTTTCACCAATCGCTATAACAAAATAAATCCTTTGATCATCAAATTGAAAATCCACTGTCATTTTGAAAATAATACCCATAGACAAAGAGAATCCACATGAATTCATCAATTACAAGTATACCCATAGACAAAGAGAATCCACATGAATTCGTCAATTATAATTATACCCATAGACAAAGAGAATCCACATGAATTCATTTTAATTTAAAGCTCAAATAGCATATCTAGAACATTACAAACCTTACACTACTAAAGATTTGGTAAAGAAACCATATAAAATCCACACAGATCAACACAAAATGATCAGATATCAGTGAGTTTCATTTACATTTTCACAAGAAAATTGTGAAAAATGACAGAACATTACACCATACTTTCTAGGACTAGCAAGCGGAAATGACCATCTATTGAATTTTAAAATATGGATTTATTTAAACTGAAACAACAGCCATTTTTAATGAAACAAACACACCAGCCACTGGCAGAGACCAATTGTTCGTAATGGTATATGGCCACCGGCCACTGCCAGTGGCCGGATGTCTAGTAAGGGCTGGGCCTATTTCCTTGTTGGACAAAATTAAAAATAAAGTAAAAACTCTCTAGATTACATTTGTAAAATGTTTTCAAGAAAACTGCTTTTTGTCAACAACCACTTGATTTACTCAAATGGGAGACTATGTTAACAAGGAATTGTTTCTATCTATCTACCTATCTATTGTCCTTTCGAGCCGAAGACAGCACATAGGGCGGAACCACAATCTCAAAAACAGAAACCTTGCGTGCCAAAATGGCACATATTGCAGAGATCACTGCTCTAAAATCCATGGCGCTGTTTCCATAACAATATTTTTCACAATGACAGCTTGTTAAGCCATTGATCAACCTCCTTAGTCGCCTCTTACGAGATACCTAGAAGGTCACAGTGTCACTATTCTTTACTTGCCTCATAATGAGCCAAAATGACACATACTGCAGAGATCACTGCTCTAAAATCCATGGCGCTGTTTTCCATAACAATATTTTTTCACAATGACAGCTTGTCAAGCCATTGTTCAACCTCCTTAGCCGCCTCTTACGACATACCTAGAAGGTCACAGTGTCACTATTCTTTACTTGCCTCATAATGAGCCAAAATGACACATACTGCAGAGATCACTACTCTAAAATCCATGGCGCTGTTTTCCATAACAATATTTTTCACAATGACAGCTTGTCAAGCCATTGATCAACCTCCTTAGTCGCCTCTTACGACATACCTAGAAGGTCACAGTGTCACTATTCTTTACTTGCCTCATAATGAGCCAAAATGACACATACTGCAGAGATCACTGCTCTAAAATCCATGGCGCTGTTTTCCATAACAATATTTTTCATAATGACAGCTTGTCAAGCCATTGATCAACCTCCTTAGTCGCCTCTTACGACATACCTAGAGGTTCTTTACTTGCCTCATAATGAGGCCCCGTTAACACAGAGAAATGCTCATGCTTGGTTTAAATAATGGCAATATTGGTGCAATCTTATTTTTGACAAACTGTTTAAATTGGTAAACCAGTGAATTAATCGACAGACAAATAGTGTAGACAATAATCACACAAAAAAACTATAAGGAAAGAAAAAAAAAACAGTTATGACACCAAAATGAGAAATATAAACCATAAAAAAAATGTGCAAAAGATGTAAAACAGGTGCATGTTCCATTCTGTATTGACAACACTGCTAGCTAGCTAGCGCACAAGTGGGAAAGAAGAAATCAAGAAGTATGCAAATACAAATGAATGTAACCAAGAACTTGTAATAAGATAATCATGAATATATGATAAGATTAACCTGCTCAAGTACACAAGTACATTCCTGGACTTTGTCATCTCAGTCTTAAACTAGTTCTGCTGTTCTCATTTGTAATGGCCTGACTGGAAGTCACAAAAACTAAGTAGAGAAAGTAAGTTTGGACATGTCCACACTTTAATTGACAGGTAACAACAAAACAAACAAACAAAAACATAAAATAATCAAAAATAGACACACATCCACACACAAAGCCATGGACAATTCTACAATCTACTGGAGAGAAAAAAATCATTGTTCAGATTATTTAAGACAGTAAAGAAATGACAAGCTGTCATTGTAAAAAGTGTTGTTATGGAAACAGAACCATATATTTTAGAGCAGTGATCTCTGCAATATGTGCCACTTTGGCACGCAAGGTTTCTGTTTTTGAGACTGTGGTTCTGCCGAAAGGACAATAGATAGAAAGAAATAAAAACATTTTCTACATTAGGCAAAATACATACTAGAGCTACAATAGGAAACATCAGCTCCAGCTCTGAATATAATCCATTAGCAATGTATCATCTGGGAAACAAACTTTTGTTGTGAATGTACTGTAATGGATTTTTGTGTTGGTGTCTTTTAATCATACAAATGAAAGGAGCATCAAATTGAGTGGATTGATGATCTGTTGATTTCTAACTTCTTGCTTCAACTGTTAGGAGTGGAATTGAAGGAGCACTCATATTGTAGCACCAAAAATACGGAAGTGGAATGTGGGACACTATAATAGAAGCATCAAATAATTGGAAGAGGAATTAAGATAACTCTTATTAGGAGCATCAAATAGTTGGAAGTGGAACTAAGATAACTCTTATTAGGAGCATCAAATAGTTGGGAGTGGAACTAAGATAACTCAAATTAGTAGCATCAAATAGTTGGAAATGGAACTAAGATAACTCAAATTAGTAGCATCAAATAGTTAGAAGTGGAACTAAGATCACTCTTATTAGGAGCATCAGATAGTTGGAATGGAACTAAGATAACTCTTATTAGGAAAGCCAAATAGTTGGAAGTGGAACTAAGATCACTCTTATTAGAAAAAACCAAATAGTTGGAAGTGGAACTAAGATAATTCTTATTAGGAGAACCAAATAGCTGGAAGTGGAACTAAGATAACTCTTATTAGGAACACCAAATAGTTGGAAGTGGAGCTAAGATAACTCTTATTAGGAGAACCAAATAGTTGGAAGTGGAGCTAAGATAATTCTTATTAGGAGAACCAAATAATTGGAAGTGGAGCTAAGATAACTCTGATTAGGAACACCAAAAAAGTTGCAAGTGGAGTTGGGACAACTCTTATTGGGAGCACCAACAAGTTGGAAGTGGAGTTGGGATAACTCTTATTGGGAGCACCAACAGGTTGGAAGTGGAGTTGGGACAACTCTTATTGGGAGCACCAACAAGTTGGAAGTGGAGTTGGGATAACTCTTATTGGGAGCACCAACAAGTTGGAAGTGGAGTTGGGACAACTCTTATTGGGAGCACCAACAAGTTGGAAGTGGAGTTGGGACAACTCTTATTGTGAGCACTAAAAAAGTTAAAAGCGGAGTTGGGATAATTCTTAAATGGAGTTTTAAATAAATAATCAACCAGCCAGCTAACTGCTTCTATGACAGACAGTCAGTTTGAATATTTGAAAATCAAAGGGGCCAACCAGTTAGCCAGTCTCAGGTAGACAGAGCAGTAAAGGAAAGATGTCAACCACTTAATTACTCCACTCCACAATCAAACAGGTAACAGTTGTTTACTATTATAAATGGTTTGGCCTCTCTATTAAAAACAGTAAGAGGAAGTTTAAAAACAAATGATTTTTTGCAGTTTTTATAAAACATTATTACTGAAAGATTTTATTAAAAATTATTACTGAAAGTTTTATAAAACATTATTACTGAAAGTTTTTATTAAAAATTATTACTAAAAGTTTTTATAAAACATTATTACTGAAAGTTTTATAAAACATTATTATTGAAAGTTTTTATAAAACATTATTACTGAAAGTTTTTATAAAAGATTATTACTGAAAGTTTTTATAAAACATTATTACTGAAAGTGTTTATAAAACATTATTACTGAAAGTGTTTATAAAAAATTATTACTGAAAGTGTTTATAAAACATTATTACTGAAAGTTTTTATAAAAGATTATTATTGAAAGTTTTTATTAAAAATTATTACTAAAGATTATTACTACAGACTATTGTAAGAAATTATTACTGGAAGATTTTATAAGAAATTATTACTGGAAGATTTTATAAGAAATTATTACTGGAAGATTTTATAAGAAATTATTACTGGAAGATTTTATATGAAATTATTACTGGAAGATTTTATAAGAAATTATTACTGGAAGATTTTATATGAAATTATTACTGGAAGATTTTATAAGAAATTGTTACTGGAAGATTTTATAAGAAATTATTACTGGAAGATTTTATATGAAATTATTACTGGAAGATTTTATAAGAAATTATTACTGGAAGATTTTATATGAAATTATTACTGGAAGATTTTATAAGAAATTATTACTGGAAGATTTTATAAGAAATTATTACTGGAAGATTTTATAAGAAATTATTACTGGAAGATTTTATATGAAATTATTACTGGAAGATTTTATATGAAATTATTACTGGAAGATTTTATAAGAAATTATTACTGGAAGATTTTATAAGAAATTATTACTGGAAGATTTTATATGAAATTATTACTGGAAGATTTTATATGAAATTATTACTGGAAGATTTTATAAGAAATTATTACTGGAAGATTTTATAAGAAATTATTACTGGAAGATTTTATAAGAAATTATTACTGGAAGATTTTATAAGAAATTATTACTGGAAGATTTTATAAGAAATTATTACTGGAAGATTTTATAAGAAATTATTACTGGAAGATTTTATAAGAAATTATTACTTGCAGTACCTTTTGTGCTCTGAATAATACGGCCAGATTTTTGCAATCATTATCTACAATAGATACTTCAAATGAAAGCTCAACCAGAAATTACTTCTTGTTATAGATTATATGTTGAAAGCACTCACAAACTATTTTTTCTTGTTAGTATTGATCACACGTACATTGAATCCTATGGGACTACAAAATTATGTTTAAAAAAATCCTATTTCTTACCCTTAAAATTCCTTTCCATATAATCTGAATTAAAAAAAAAAATACATCACCTTGTTTCGGCTTTCTATTAAATTACATACAAAATGAAACCTGTTGAAGGTGTTGATTACTGAAGCAGTATTGGACAAAGGCTTTGTAGAGAATGTTAAATAAAATGGGTCATTACACAAATGAAAAACAAAACAACAAATTTAAAAATACACAACAGATGGTGAGAAGACTTAAAATCATATAACAGGAAGGATTTATGTACACTGGTGATAAAAATAAACACACAAACTCACAAATACCAGAGAAACCAGAGTTCAGTGCTTCTAAAACTATTAACAGTGCTTCTCAAACTATTAAAATGCATAGTTTGACATCTAATTCACTGGAGGTGCATTATTAGAAAAGTCCAGGAAAATGACCCATGGAAATAATCAGCCTTCTTCATGTTTACTTGCAACAAAACAAATTCAAGAGTAAATCTACACTATTCTGTATCTTCTTTGGGCACACATACTCTGTTTATTGTCGTCAAGTTCCATCAAACATACCATTTTTCTTTTGGTTTACATACCCTATTTATTGATGTCATGTCCTCCCACACATACCCTATTTCTTGCTGTCGTGTCCTCCCACACAGCCCCTATTTATTGATGTCATGTCCTCCCACACATTCCTTATTTCTTGCTGTCGTGTCCTCCCACACATCCCCTATTTATTGATGTCATGTCCTCCCACACAGCCCCTATTTATTGATGCCATGTCCTCCAAACATCCCCAATCTATTGCTGTCAAGTCCTCCAACAGAGCCCCTTTGTATTGATGTCATGTCCTCCCACACATCCCCTATTTATTGATGTCATGTCCTCCAAACATCCCCAATCTATTGCTGTCAAGTCCTCCAACACATCCCCTATGTATTGCTGTCAAGTCCTCCCACACATCCCCTATTTATTACTGCCAAGTCCTCCCACACATCCCCTATTTATTGATGTCATGTCCTCCCACACATCCCCTATTTATTGATGTCATGTCCTCCAACACATCCCCTATTTATTGATGTCATGTCCTCCCACACATCCCCTATTTATTGATGTCAAGTCCTCCCACACATCCCCTATTTATTGATGTCATGTCCTCCCACACATCCCCTATTTATTGATGTCATGTCCTCCCACACATACCCTATTTATTGATGTCAAGTCCTCCCACACATCCCCAATTTATTGATGTCATGTCCTCCAACACATCCCCTATTTATTGATGTCATGTCCTCCCACACATCCCCTATTTATTGATGTCAAGTCCTCCCACACATCCCCTATTTATTGATGTCAAGTCCTCCCACACATCCCCTATTTATTGATGTCATGTCCTCCAACACATCCCCTATGTATTGCTGTTTAGTCCTCCCACACATCCCCCCTGTATTTCTGTCATGCCCTCCCACACATTCCCCTGTATTTCTGTCACGCCCTCCCACACATTCCCCCTGTATTTCTGTCACGCCCTCCCACACATCCCCCACCTATTCAACTCCTCCCACACACACAACCATTCTCCAGAAAACCCCCACATTTCGACAGGGCTATTAATTCATACCTTCCGTATTTTGTAAAGATCAACCTGTTCACCTGACCCAAAAAAAAGCCTTACATGTTCACCTGACCCAAAAAAGTCTTACATGTTCACCTGACCCAAAAAAGTCTTACATGTTCACCTGACCCAAAAAAAAGTCTTGCATGTTCACCTGACCCAAAAAAAAGTCTTACATGTTCACCTGACCCAAAAAAAGTCTTACATGTTCACCTGACCCAAAAAGAAGTCTTACATGTTCACCTGACCCCAAAAAAAAGTCTTACATGTTCACCTGACCCAAAAAAAAGTCTTACATGTTCACCTGACCCAAAAAAAAGTCTTACATGTTCACCTGACCCAAAAAAAAGTCTTACATGTTCACCTGACCCAAAAAAAGTCTTATATGTTCACCTGACCCAAAAAAAAAGTCTTACATGTTCACCTGACCCAAAAAAAAAGTCTTACATGTTCACCTGACCCAAAAAAAAAGTCTTACAAATAGGGAAACAATCTGACATTTTCACCATTCTTCATCCCCAAATTCAGGCAGCAAACCTGGTAGATCTCAGATTGTCTTTTCTTGGTAAGACACTTACAGTTCAGCCTTTGGTTACATCTTGTAATTTATACTAGAGCAGTTGCTAGAAGTAAATTTTAGTTAAAACTACATTTTTATTGGTTTTATATAATGTGGTTTGTTGGTCTTGATATTTATAGTCCCTTTAAAAGGTATGTTGGTTTTGATTTGATTGGTTAGCACTTGCATAAGCAGAGCTATTTTTGTACTTCTGCATACTTATCTTAAATAAGAATATATGCAGAAGTCACAAAAATTGTCTCTTTTTCCTTACAAATTACTTTGTACGGATTACAAGTCCAATTTTTATAAAAATTCTTACAAATTAAGGAGAACCCTTACAATATGAAAAGTAAGTAATTCTACGTGTTTTCCTGAAGGACAAACCACATATATACTTATCTTAAATAAGAATATATGTAGAAGCCACAAAAATTATCTCTTTTTCCTTAGAAATTACTTTGTACGGATTACAAGTCCAATTTTTAGAAAAATTCTTACAAATTAAGGAGAACCCTTACAATAACGAAAGGTATGTAATTACACGTTTTTTCCTGAAGGACAAACCAAAGTATTCTCAGGACATCTCCCAAAAATGTACCCCCTTCTCATTATTACTACAAAGATGGCATCAATCTACTTCCCTTGAAGTTTATGGGTTTTAAAAAATGAATCCACGGCTCACAAAAACAAAACATGATGTAACTGATATTTTCTTGATAATAAAAACGCAAAGGAAAATTATTAGCTCTATTTGTATACCCTATTACATAAACATACATTTAAGAAATTGTTTTGTATTCACACAAGTCTATAATATGTTTTTTTTTGTTTTAATTAGCACAGAAACAATACCACAATAAACATTTACAAGTGCTGGAGGCTATGATAACAGGCTGACTAAAGGTCGCAGGTTGAATAAAGGCCACAGGTTGACAAAAACCACAGGTTGACAAAAGTCACGGGTTAGAAGAAGAAAAAATAAACATATTTGTACCAACCGTGGTGACAGCATAAGTGGCTCGAGGTGTGATTCGCTAGAGGCTAGGATGTTTGATGATGTTGGCTGCTTCCACAGGTTACTCTGAGCACTGGCTACCTCCTGATGTTGCAATTTCCGCAGCCGTCGCTCAATCAGGAGGTAATAGGTAGCAGCAATGTGGTCATAAGCATCTCGCTCTAAAGACCTGAAAATTGAAAGTCCCTGATCATAATTTCTGAAGCTCACATACTCACGCTAAGGGTCAGATGACAGTTACTACAATTATTTTTCTTAAAACCATCATCATCAAGTACCATGCCTGCTGACGTAGGTGCCCATGTCTTTCATGTCCACAACTTTCGATCGTGACAGTAATTTATAATTTCTGTTGTTCTGCCAAGCCATCTCTTAAGCTGTATGGTATCTTTTCTCTTTGCTTTGATCTATTTCTTCGTCCTTCAATTTTTCCAGTTGTTACAATATATTTCTTCCTAATATTGGATATTAGCTCTCTTTTTGCTTTGGTCTCTTTCAAAACATTTTAAATACTCTTCTTAGCTGTCCATGGTATTCTCAACCTTCTTCTGTAAAACCACATTTCTACAGCCCCCAGTGTTTTTCTTGTCTGTTGTCTTATTGTCCATGATTCACATCCATATGTTAAGACTGGCTCTACATAACATTTAAGAACTATTTTTCTTGTTTCTATTGTCAAAAATGGATTACAGATTCCTAATTTTTTGGAATGCTGTTTTGCCTGAGCCATTCTGCATCTCACCTCTACTGTACATCTAGCATCTAAAGTTAACATTGTTTCCAGATATTTTAATTCATTTACCTGTTTTAATATTATTCCACTCATCTTTACTGTTCATTGCGATGATGTCTTGTTTCTTAAAATGGTAACATTTAATTTTCATTAAATATTTACACCGGTCAACAATAACAGCATCCGAGGTGTCAGCAATAACAGCATCCGAGGTGTCAACAATAACAGCATCCGAGGTGTCAACAATAACAGCATCCGAGGTGTCAACAATAACAGCATCCGAGGTGTCAACAATAACAGCATCCGAAGTGTCAACAATAACAGCATCCGAGGTGTCAACAATAACAGCATCCGAGGTTCTATCTATTTATTGTCCCTTTGAGCCAAAGATGGCAGAGGACAGAAATTCCAGACTCTCTTTGTTATCAAGTGTCAGACCTTGCACAGGGCCTGTACTATATCTTGTTGTCTGTCTCTGTTCAGAGAAAGTCGCTCAACCTCAGCAAGGGAGTTGATGCCTGTTGTTGTTGCTTCTTGCCTCAGCGCTTATTTTAGCATTTTTCTAGGTTTTTTTTTTTACCCTTTGGTTGCCATTTGAGTGCCTGCTTTGAGATTTTTTTGCTGTCTCTTCTCATAACATGGCCAACATATGATTACTCTTGATTATAGATTACATTGTTGAGTGCTTTATCTTATGTCTGCACTAGTCTTGAATTCACTCCATTGTATAAGAAGTATTTTTCCTGAGGTATTTGTATTCAAAGGGAGCTGCGATAGCTCAGTGGTTAGTGAACTGGACTACAAAGGACAAGAGGTGGGGTTCGATCCCAACTGACAGCTTCAGGTTTACCCAGCCTTTAATGGGTACCGGATTTTTTTTCTGGGAAAGTAAAGCGGCACGGGCATAATACTGACCACATTACCCCAAAAATCATGTGCCAAAGGTCTGGAAAATTTATGGTCACTAACACCATATTCCCTATACGCCACTTGGCGTGACGGGGGTACTTTACTTTTTTTTTTTAACTATTTGTATTCAAAAGCATCCAATTTATTTTCTATTTCTTCACTTTTGTCAACTCTGGTAATCACTGAGACCCCCTACTATAACCCAGTTACAATAAATGTATCTTGGATCTCCCCACCTGAGAAGGATTAACTCCTTTCACTCCTCTCTATCATAACATTTCCTTTTCTCCCCAACACCCTTTCCCTTACCCTCAACCCAGGACAGTTCCCTTTCTCCTTCTCTTCCTCCCACTCCCTAGGGATCCTTTCCTTCATTTTCCTGCCACCCAACCCAATTAATTTTCTCCTGATCAGATCCACATCTTCTAGCTATATCTCTCTATTCCCCCTTTAACTCGCTGCCCACCTTTGCCCATTTGTAAAGTCACGTAATCAGTAGTGACCTTTTCCCTGGCCACTCCCATTATCTGGGGCTGCTTCCTTTGGACCTCAAGGCGATCTCAAGATAGGGGACCTAATCTCAAAGACAAATAAGAATCTATGTAAATCCATTTAATCCTGTAGTCATCTTGTTTGTTGTTATATGGTCTTGATATGGGGCAATCGAATCACTTAAACAGACAGCTGACTTCATGAGAGAGTCTGGAATCCTACTCTGATTGAGTCTTGATCGCAGAGAAAGAGAGAGCGAGAGATCTTGTTTGTTGTCCTGTAACACTGAAGAAAGCTTGTGGCAGAAACATTCAATTATTCTGTGCTGTCCTCACTCAATATAGTTGTCACATACCTGTGATTATATATTTTTCCACTTTCAACTCTCCAATGTTTCATATTTATATTTGTCAAGCCACATCACTCTCCAATGTCTCATATTTATATTTGTCCCAGCTTCTTAAATCTCCATTGTTTAGTATTTATATTTGTCCCACTTCTTAAATCTCCATTGTTTAGTATTTATATTTGTCCCAGCTTCTTAAATCTCCATTGTTTAGTATTTATGTTTGTCCCAGCTTCTTAATTTTCCGTCACTTTCATTAGTAAACCTCTAACTCTCCAGTTATTCGTTTTGTCTCTTCCGTTAAAAGTACCCACCGTGTTACAAAAACTAGTATAATTATTTCAATGTGAAAAAAAAACAATCAAAGATTAGACAAAAGACATACTGAAATATTTCCTCTCTGGAGCATATTTTCCCATCTACCATTTTCTGAACCACATAGCTGTGGTCTTCCTCGGAGACATGTTCCCGTGACAAAAGAGGCAGATTGATTCTCATCAGGTTGTCATCTCTACTGTCACTCATTAGCCACGGGTCTTGCTCAATTTCCTCCAGGCTGATACGGTCTGAAGGTTCTCGAACAAGCATTTTTGATATCAACCTAAAAGAAGAAAATATATTTTGTTATTAGCGTGCGATATGAAAATGTTAACAAGGTTTTTTTTTCTCCGTTCGTCAGCTTTCACCTCTGACGAAATCGAAGCCTTAGAGACTAGGAACTGAATTTTGCGTGTTAATCCGTATTTCCCTGGCTGCCATGTGCACAGGGGTCCCTCGCCGCACAGGCAGATAACTCCATCTTCGGAGGTACTCATAATATTTTCTGTCCATGAGTAATTGACGTTTCAAGCTGGGTCTCGCTGCTGAGACCAGGGGTGGTTGCTGCAGAGAGAAATCATAAATGAATATCCCAACTGGTGCAACTGGGATTTAAACCCACATCCTCTCTGTCTCAAGGCTGGCAGCTTGCCTCAAGACCAACCTAACAAGGTTTCGGTATGTCTAATTAGTAATTTGTGATACAGGTTGCATAGTATGGCATAAGGTACGTATTCATATGAGATGAGGAAAATTGAGGACATAACTAAAAGACAAGGAGAGGAGTTTGTGAGATAAAGATCATGGCCAAGGCAAAACTACAGCAATCACTATCCTTGATTATGCAACCTTTGGTGCTATCAGTGCTGAACTATGAATTCTGGGTATGCTCACTCTCTTGTCAATGCGGATCACAAGGTTCAAAAGGATTTAAAACAAGGACCACCGGGCCAGTGCATGGAGGCACCAGAGACCCACCACTCTGATTAATGAGGTACTTACTGGGCATTAGAATGCACCATGAGTATGCTCAGATCAAGTCGTACTGCAATGCTGCCTGCCTGACAGCCAGTCAGATTATCTTCATCGCACATCATCTTCAAGGCTTATATTCTTCTTTAAAGATCAGCAATAAGTGTCCATATTTCTCAGGCATACATAAAAATGGGAGCCGTTATAGTTCAGTGGTTAGTGAACTGGACTACAAGTGACAAGAGTCAACGGCTTCCAGGTTCAACAAGCCTTTAATGGGTACCGGATTTTTTCTGGGAAAGTAAAGTGGCACAGACGTAATACCGGCCACATTACCTCAAAAAAAATCATGTGTCTAAGGTCTATAAAAATTATGGTCACTAATGCATATTCCCTATATGCCGCTTGGCATGACAGGGCTCTTTACTTTTTTTTCTCTTTATACATAAAAGCAGGCGTAACTTCTGCTTGTAATAGTCTGATCTTTCATTGCTAGGGAGATGTTTTTGCTTGTCCATATATGGTTAAGTGTTGTCATGGCTACCGTTGCTTGTGCTATTCTACTAGTACTTTTGGTCTTTATCCTTCTGCAAATCTGGAGTGGATTTTGGAGTGCTAGACTACAGTGTGACAGTTTTCATGGATAGGATGGAGTAGAGTGGGTAAATAGCTGCACATGGTTGGACAATTAAGGGTGACTGAATAGCTGGAGATGGCTGGACAATTAAGAGTGACTGAATAGCTGGAGATGGTTGGACAATTAAGAGTGACTGAATAGCTGGAGATGGCTGGACAATTAAGAGTGACTGAATAGCTGGAGATGGCTGGACAATTAAGAGTGACTGAATAGCTGGAGATGGTTGGACAATTAAGAGTGACTGAATAGCTGGAGATGATTGGACAATTAAGAGTGACTGAATAGTTGGAGATGGTTGGACAATTAAGAGTGACTGAATAGTTGGAGATGGTTGGACAATTAAGGGTGACTGAACAGAGTTGAAGATGGCGAAGAATAATTGGCTGAGGATCATTGGATAATTGATGATGAATGGGTAATTGAGGACTACTAAACAAGATGAAGATGTTTGAGTAGGTGAAGATGTTGCAGTAGTTGAGGATGGCTGAATAATGGAGTACAATCATTCTTGCTTTGAATGATTTAATACCTTTCTTATGTTTCATCCACCCAATTATTACTCCTCTCATATTAAAAGGGTTTTGAGTGGGTCCTAGTATGTTGTGATTCAAAATGAAAAAAGACAAGAGAAATGCAAGCAGTTTAATTTTTTTTAAAAACTTGAAATAAAAATCATGACAATATTTATGTTAAGGTTGTGAAAGAAAAACTCCAAATAAAGAGAGATATTCCAAATAGAATGTTTAAGATCGAAATAATATTTATGTTGTCAGGCCTAAAAGTGCAGATATTGCAGTACTGCTGTAAACTAGTGACACAATACATCTAAACCCACTTAACAGATTAGTGCTAAGAAGATGAAATAATGTTCAACATGTAAACAAAATCTTCTTCTTTATTACTTCCTTGTTTGCCTTTCGGTGCCGATGGGAGATTTAATTTGAGGACTTTTCCTCTTCTGTTGGCCTCTGCTGCTGTTATTTCCTAGTATTTCTAATATTTCATCATTCCATCTTTTTTCATGGTTGGATCTTGAGTCTGGTATTCTCATAACATTTATTAAAGGCTCATTGAGTTGTTGTATGATTTTCATGCCATAACATGCGACCAAATAATTTTCTCTGTTGTTTTCTCTATGTATTCATAAACAATTTTCTTTGTTGTTTCTTTATGTATTCACAAACAATTTTTTCTGTTGTTTGTTTATGTATTCACAAACAATTTTATCTCTTGTTTCTTTATGTATTCACAAACAATTTTATCTCTTGTTTCTTTACGTATTCACAAACAATTTTATCTCTTGTTTCTTTATGTATTCACAAACAATTTTATCTCTTGTTTCTTTAGGTATTCACAAACAATTTTATCTCTTGTTTCTTTATGTATTCACAAACAATTTTATCTCTTGTTTCTTTATGTATTCACAAACAATTTTATCTCTTGTTTCTTTACGTATTCACAAACAATTTTATCTCTTGTTTCTTTATGTATTCACAAACAATTTTATCTCTTGTTTCTTTACGTATTCAATATAGAAAATTGCTTCAAACTTTTTTTTCTGATCTGTCTGACACTTAAGAACAAAATCAACATATATAAATGGACAAGGAACGGGCAAAAAAATGCAGTGCAGCAGTCAAGCTATTAGCAAGGAGCCAGTAGTGGAGTGTAACATACACTCATACAAGGCATTGTGACAGCTGCATAAAAGAAAGGAACACAAGAAAATACTGACCATTTCGGCCTACACATGGCCTGCTTCAGAAAACAAGGACAATGATAACAATTTAAAATATTAGGAAGAAAACAATCATCATTTTCTTTGGCCATGTAATGAGAAGAGAACAGTTGAAATATATTGTAACAACTGGGAAAATGAGGGACGAAGAGATTGAGGGAGGCAAAGAGAGAAAATACCAGACAGCTTAAGAGAATGGCTTGGCAGAAGGTCAACAACAGAAATGATAAAGAACTGTCGGGATCGAAAGTTGTGGAAAGACATGATCACCTACGCCAGCAGGCCCAGTACTTGATGATGATGATGATGATAACAAACAATGAGGCACAGATAAACACTACCTCATCTAGGATGATAAGGTTCTGAAGAGCCAACAAGATGTATAAATGATGAATAAATGTGAAACTTACTCCTGGCAGGAACGAGAAACATGAACTGGAATCTGGTACTTGCAATCCATGATCATGGTGAGAGTCTCACTGTCATTGGCCTCCTGGAATGGAGCTCTGCCAGCCACTAGCATAAAGAGTATCACCCCTAGGCTCCAGACATCTGTGAAGGTAAATGTGACATGGACATTTGGTGAATGAAGAGATGCTGATAGGTAAGTAACATCTTAATATCAAAGGCTAACAAATAACATCTTAGTATCAAAGACTAACAAATAATATTTTAGTATCAAAGACTAACAAATATCTTAGTATTAAAGACTAACAAATAACATCTTAATATCAAAGACTAACAAATAACATCTTAATATCAAAGACTAATAAATAATATCTTAATATCAAAGACTAACAAATAACATCTTAATATCAAAGACTAACAAATAACCTCTAAATATTAAAGACTAATTATCAAGAAAATTCATTCTCTTGTTTTCACGGTGGAGAAGATTTTTTGGTGCAGTCGCTGCAGACTTAAGTCACAGCAGCTTGTCAGTTACATTTTAGTTCGTCTTGCTCATTTATTTTTTCATTTCAGAATTAAAACCTGTCATTTTTGTCTATGGTTGATGTGGTTAGAATTATGCCAGGTAAAAAAACATTTAAAAAAGAGTACATCTAGTTATTGGATCTGAATATTTCTGGTAAGGAGCCAGAACACTAGCTACTCAGCAAACATAGCTTTATACCACTTAAGTACAAGTCAGATAATAAAAAGACTGTTCTAGTTATATATCCCTTAAGTCCAACCCCCAACAAAGACCCCTCTAGCTCTATAACCCGTAAGCTCAACCAACATAGACACTTTTATATCCTGTAAGCCCAAACAACACAGATCCCTATAGTTCTATGTCCAATAACCCCAACCAACACAGACCTCACTAGTTCTATGTCCCATAACCCCAAAACAACACAGACCCCTCTAGTTCCATGTCACATAACCCCAACCAATACAGACCCCTCTAGTTCTATGTCCAATAACCCCAACCAACACAGACCCCTCTAGTTCCATGTCCCATAACCCCAACCAACACAGACCACCTCTAGTTCTATGTCCCATAACCCCAACCAACACAGACCCCTCTAGTTCTATGTCCCATAACCCCAACCAACACAGACCTCTCTAGTTATATGTCCCATAACCCCAACCAACACAGACCCCTATAGTTTTATGTCCCATAACCCCAACCAACACAGACCCCTCTAGTTCCATGTCCCATAACCCCAACCAACACAGACCCCTCTAGTTCTATGTCCCATAACCCCAACCAACACAGACCCCTCTAGTTCCATGTCCCATAACCCCAAACAACACAGACCCCTCTAGTTCTATGTCCCATAACCCCAACCAACACAGACCCCTCTAGTTCTATGTCCCATAACCCCAACCAACACAGACCCCTCTAGTTCTATGTCCAATAACCCCAACCAACACAGACCCCTCTAGTTCTATGTCCCATAACCCCAAACAACACAGACCTCTCTAGTTCTATGTCCCATAACCCCAACCAACACAGACTCCTCTAGTTCTATGTCCCATAACCCCAACCAACACAGACCTCTCTAGTTCTATGTCCCATAACACCAACCAACACAGACCCCTCTAGTTCTATGTCCCATAACCCCAACCAACACAGACCCCTCTAGTTCTATGTCCCATAACCCCAACCAACACAGACCCCTCTAGTTCTATGCCCCATAACCCCAACCAACACAGCCCTCTCTAGTTCTATGTCCCATAACCCCAATCAACACAGACCCCTATAGTTCTATGTCCCATAACCCCAACCAACACAGACCCCTCTAGTTCTATGTCCCATAACCCCAACCAACACAGACCACCTCTAGTTCTATGTCCCATAACCCCAACCAACACAGACCCCTCTAGTTCTATGTCCAATAACCCCAATCAACACAGACCCCTCTAGTTCTATGTCCAATAACCCCAACCAACACAGACCCCTCTAGTTCTATGTCCAATAACCCCAACCAACACAGACCCCTCTAGTTCTATGTCCCATAACCCCAACCAACACAGACCCCTCTAGTTCCATGTCCCATAACCCCAACCAACACAGACCCCTCTAGTTCTATGTCCCATAACCCCAACCAACACAGACCCCTCTAGTTCCATGTCCCATAACCCCAAACAACACAGACCCCTCTAGTTCTATGTCCCATAACCCCAACCAACACAGACCCCTCTAGTTCTATGTCCCATAACCCCAACCAACACAGACCCCTCTAGTTCTATGTCCAATAACCCCAACCAACACAGACCCCTCTAGTTCTATGTCCCATAACCCCAAACAACACAGACCTCTCTAGTTCTATGTCCCATAACCCCAACCAACACAGACTCCTCTAGTTCTATGTCCCATAACCCCAACCAACACAGACCTCTCTAGTTCTATGTCCCATAACACCAACCAACACAGACCCCTCTAGTTCTATGTCCCATAACCCCAACCAACACAGACCCCTCTAGTTCTATGTCCATAACCCCAACCAACACAGACCCCTCTAGTTCTATGCCCCATAACCCCAACCAACACAGCCCTCTCTAGTTCTATGTCCATAACCCCAATCAACACAGACCCCTATAGTTCTATGTCCCATAACCCCAACCAACACAGACCCCTCTTGTTCTATGTCCCATAACCCCAACCAACACAGACCACCTCTAGTTCTATGTCCCATAACACCAACCAACACAGACCCCTCTAGTTCTATGTCCAATAACCCCAATCAACACAGACCCCTCTAGTTCTATGTCCAATAACCCCAACCAACACAGACCCCTCTAGTTCTATGTCCAATAACCCCAACCAACACAGACCTCTCTAGTTCTATGTCCCATAACCCCAATCAACACAGACCCCTCTAGTTCTATGTCCCATAACCCCAACCAACACAGACCACCTCTAGTTCTATGTCCCATAACCCCAACCAACACAGACCACCTCTAGTTCTATGTCCCATAACCCCAACCAACACAGACCCTCTAGTTCTATGTCCAATAACCCCAACCAACACAGACCTCTCTAGTTCTATGTCCCATAACCCCAATCAACACAGACCACCTCTAGTTCTATGTCCCATAACACCAACCAACACAGACCCCTTTAGTTCTATGTCCAATAACCCCAACCAACACAGACCCCTCTAGTTCTATGTCCAATAACCCCAACCAACACAGACCTCTCTAGTTCTATGTCCCATAACCCCAACCAACACAGACCTCTCAAGTTCTATGTCCCATAACCCCAACCAACACAGACCACCTCTAGTTCTATGTCCCATAACCCCAACCAACACAGACCTCTCTAGTTCTATGTCCATAACCCCAACCAACACAGACTCCTCTAGTTCTATGTCCCATAACCCCAACCAACACAGACCTCTCTAGTTCTATGTCCCATAACCCCAACCAACACAGACCACCTCTAGTTCTATGTCCCATAACCCCAACCAACACAGACCCCTCTAGTTCTATGCCCCATAACCCCAACCAACACAGACCCCTATAGTTCTATGTCCCATAACCCCAACCAACACAGACCCCTCTAGTTCTATGTCCCATAACCCCAACCAACACAGACCTCTCTAGTTCTATGTCCCATAACCCCAACCAACACAGACCACCTCTAGTTCTATGTCCCATAACCCCAACCAACACAGACCCCTCTAGTTCTATGCCCATAACCCCAACCAACACAGACCTCTCTAGTTCTATGTCCAATAACCCCAACCAACACAGACCCCTCTAGTTCTATGTCCCATAACCCCAACCAACACAGACCCCTCTAGTTCTATGTCCCATAACCCCAACCAACACAGACCACCTCTAGTTCTATGTCCCATAACCCCAACCAACACAGACCCCTCTAGTTATATGTCCCATAACCCCAAACAACACAGACCACCTCTAGTTTTACAAAAGACCAACACTAAAATCAACCTCTTATTTCACATGAATTAAGTCCCATATCAACCGCTCTGGCTCTATACTCCTAACACAAATTGTGACTATTCCACCTCAGATCCCAAACTCCACCATTTGTCCACTATTCAACAACAAAGCCACACTTAACTACTTTCTGCCTGATCTGACTGAAAAGAAAATCAACAAGAAGATATTTCCAAAATAAAAAAAAAAACAATAAGACATTAAGGATGGCACATACTAATTAAGTTGCAAACTCCTTCTTTGGTTGATGGCTGCAATGTTTGACCCTCTCTCATCATTGTATATATGTGGATTGTAATGACATGGGAGAGAATCTAGTTCAAAATGATCGCCATGAGACCCCCTTCTAGAGGACGTCTGACACTATCAGGTTGCACCTTCTATTTGTTTTATTGTCTACGATCAGACATGTTTTAGCATCAATATTGTTTGTACATTACTTATATCAGGTATCATTCTGACATTATCATCTATGCTTGGTTTTATATACAAGATCAACTTGTGAACATCCAACTTCGACACAAATTCTTGGTCTTGAATTACTGTAACGCATTAAAACGTGTGTGTTTGGGAGTATGTGGAAAGCTTGCAAATGATTGTAGAATGCCAAGCAGATAATTAAGAAATGGTATGATAACATTTGAAAGAGAGACAAAATCAAAGTACTAGAGAGAAGAGGTGAGAACAGCCTAGGTATGTATATATATATATATATATATATATATATATATATATATATATATAGAGAGAGAGAGAGAGAGAGAGAGAGAGAGATAGGGAGAGAAATAGAGAGTTATTGAGTTATTGAATTATTTGCGGGTCATCATCACTGCACTCCGAACATGTCCATAGGTGCTCAGATCCCCTCCTCAGCATGTCCCGCAGTGTCCAGCGACTGACGACTCCAGTTCTATGTTGGTTGATAAGTCTTCTTACACGGCCACTAAGTTTCTCATTTCTGGCTGTGCTCATCTTAACTCCCATTTCCATCATCCGAAGAAGTGACGTGGATCTGTGTTTGTCGAAATCCTGTGTTCTTCCCACATCTCGGAGGGCATTGATGATGTCCGCCCGATCCATTGGTTGCCCGTCCTCAACGACAGCGCAGCTAGCCAACCTGTCCGCTCTTTCATTTCCCCGTACTCCCGCATGTCCAGGGACAAAGACAAAGGTGACCTTACGTATTTTGGATTTCTGCAACGACTCTACCCATTGCATGCGTACAAAGCTTGCCTCCTCTTTTTTAATCATGCTCATCGAATCACTCAGTATACATGCGTGGGTGTAGTCTTGTGACTCTAACCATTTTAATGCCTTGGTCACTGCCATCACCTCCATTGTCATGCTACTCGTGGTTACGACGTATGCACCACTGTCTTCCTTGACTATTCTGCCTGCCGAGCGTGCTGTAAATGCCCGTGCACTTCTTTGGTGTCGTCTTACAGATCCGTCTGTATAGATGACTGCATCTTTCTTTTCGGTGTTATCCCAGATGAGACCGTTGACCTCAGCATTAACCACGACCGGGTTCTGTTAATAATAGATAGAGAGGTAGGGCGCAAGAGTCTATCTTTCGTTCACCTGAAGTATTGTCTATATCTGCAATGTCATTTCCTTTATAAATTTTACTGTCTTTTTAATTTTTGCAGTGGCCCATATAGTTTTGTCTCTTGTGTTGTATCTATGGGCCAATGGATTTTCCTCAGTCTGCTATATTCATTGCAGTCTTGAAGTATGTGTTCAGCAATCTGGTGGCACTGTAGTTGAGGTGTTGATCTTGAATTTTGTATACATGTGACTATGGAGTCGATTGTGTCCTGTTATGAGGCGTATAATGATAGCTTGTTCATATCTATTCATATTATGAAAGGCATCCTGATTTGGGGCTTTGGTCCTCTGATTGATTTGATTATCTGTTCTTATGATGGTATGTAACCGGTGCATCTAGTTGTGTGCCTGTTGAACCTTCCTTTGCCAACTGATCTGCTTTCTCATTTCCTGGTATTCCACAGTGAGACGGGATCCACTGCAGGGCAACCCTGTGTTGCTTGCAGAGTTCAGTCAATAGAGCGCAGGTGTGTGGGCATGGGCGTGCGTGTGTGTGGAGAGAGGATCTCTGTATCATTAAGGAAGAGCAACAGCCCAGATATGGTGTCTGTATGTGAGAGAGAGGGATAGTAAGATAGAATGCATATAAGTATCATGGAGCCATTGCGATGTGAGTGCATGGGAGAGTGGAGAGAAGAAAGGAGAGAGAGAGAGAGAGAGAGAGAGAGAGAGATAGTAAGATAGAATACATCTATAGCTCGTTTCAAATCACTTGCCCAACTTCAAAACGCTATTGTTCAGTAACCGTTTGTTAAAAACTGTTGAAATTTTCCAAATGTTATTAGAATGCAAAAGACCCTTTAAATGTATATTTAACAATTATCTTGCAGCTGCAGTTTTCTTAAAGCGGCGAATTTCTTTGATGTTTGTCAAAATTGTAAATTGTGAACCCCTAAATAATAGAGATTACCGTAGTTGCTGGTCTATGATTAATTTTCACTAGGTAAAGGCGTGGCCGTAATGGGGAAATACCAGGAGAATTATTGTCTTCTCAGTTCGAGGACGGACGATAATATCAAGGTATACCTGTATGTCCAATTTTCATAGCAAAGGACCGTTTGTTGAACTAATTTAAGGTAATATAGGGCCAACATTGTGGGGGCTATATACTTTCATTCTGAATCAGACGAGTCTAAAAGATTAATAACTGTTTGGGGTTGAACATTCCACAAACCATCATTTTTCCAATATTCCTCTTCCTGTTTTAAGACGTGGTCTTCACATTCAGCCCAATAATCTTTGTCTATATTTAATAAAGCGAGATTAGCAAGAGTCTTTACATCGCATATTTTGAATGTTGTATTTTCATCTGCCACTTGTCCTTTTAATTTTGCCCAGATTAGTTCTATTGGATTTAAATGAGCATGGTAAGGTGGCAGCCTCAAACTTATATGACCGTGCTCTTGGATAATCTTATCTATTTGAAAAATCTTTGTCGTTTGTTTTTGCTTTACTAGAGATAGTAATTCAGGTTTTAAGTACATGTTATTAAATTGTATGTGCTCCTTTGTGAGCCATATCTTAATAGCATCTTTTGTACTGGATGACGTCGGGACTTTATCTTCAAATGCAACAATGTTGTGGTACGCTGCATTGTCCATTATTAGGCAAGATGGTCGATCTAGTGATGGGAGAACAGAATTTTCAATCCAATGTCTAAATATGTGACCATTCATCTCAGAGTGATAATCCCGATTGTCTATGGATTTTGAAAGAAAAATGAGCTCTGCATTCTGTATTAGTCCATGTTGTCGACTACCTGCATGAGCAATTATCAAGCGCTGTCCTTTGCTGCTAGGTATTCATCTCTTAATCTTTCCATCTGATGACTGCCATTCCCTTTGGTTAGTGTGATGAGCACTGATCCATGTTTCATCCAAGTACACAATATCATAACCTTGCTTGCGCACCTCTTTTACTTCATGTAAGTACTTGCTTCTCATGACTACTATATGTGGCTTCTCACAGATGATGTTTCGTCCATTGGAATACTTTCTTAATGTAAAGCCTGGAGCTCTCACTTTCCTCCATAATGTAGACTTTGATATTTCAATACTGTTGTTCTTTTTCAGCGAAACTTTTAATTTTCTTATTGTAACAGTTTCATTCATACCCAACATTTTGCGAATTTCACGTCTACACTCTGAATGAACGGAAATGGAACACACAATTTCTCAAGTGTCTAATTGTGTCAAAAAAACCACGGCGAAAGCGTGCAAACACGTCAATTTTACCGTGTATGGATTTTTACTCGCTATTTTTAACTTAAAATACTGTAAACATTAAGTTTTGACTACATCAATGGGTCGTTACAAATTTATATAAATCAAATAAGCAACAATAATAACCAAATGTTTTTTTAAATGAAATTAATTCCCTGTTGGGTTCTAATCATTATAACTTTACATGCAAATTTTGAACAACTTACAACAAGCGGTAAAAAGCTATCGATTTTAAAAGTTGGGCACGAGTTATGAAACAAGCAATAAGTATCATGGAGCCATTGCGACGTGAGTGCATGGGAGAGTGGAGAGATGAAAGGAGAGAGAGAGAGAGGTGTTGTCCAAACACAGAGATGAGACACACGCCGCGTTAGCTCAATGGTTAGTGAATTAGACTACAAAGGACAAGAGATAGGGTTCAATCCCAACCGACGGCTTCCGGGTTCACCCAGCCTTAAATGGGTACAGGATTTTTTTTTTTTTTTGGGGGGGGGGGGAAGTAAAGCGGTACGGGCGTAATACCGACCACATTACCCAAAAATCATGTGCTGAAGGTCTATAAAATGTATGGTCACTAACACCATATTCCCTATACGCCACTTGGTGTGACAGGGGTACTTTACTTGTTCTTACAGTGCCTGACATAAGGAACGTATTTAACAAAAGTAAATATAATAAACAATCAAAAGTAAATATAATAAACAATCAAAAGTAAATATAATAAACAATCTCTGAATCTTTGTTTATATGTAAAAACAAACAAACAAACAAAGATCTGGGGGGAATCTTTTATTTTCTTATGCCTTCTATATTGTTCGCTCTATCGCACCCCCCCCCCACCCGAACTCCATCCTGATGCTTGCTTGCCCTGATGAATGCCTCGTTACACGTTACATTTCCACAACATTATTATTTGTCTAGTGATTATTTCTTTCAGTATTCTCATTTTTTTCCCCTCATTCCCTTATCAGAGACGTGTTTCTTTATTATCTGTAACGTGTTTCCTTGTTCATCATACATTCAAGTTAAAAATAGAAACACGAGCGAGTCGGGGGGGGGGGGGCGACTTATAGAACCATTCCCCAAGGGTTGTACGGGAATACAGACTGAGAGAGTGTCTAGCTAGATTCTCTTTGAAGACCGTGGCTGCTGATATAAACCTTGTATTAGATTCTATTACATGTGGACCAGACGCAAATAGCGGAGGACTAGAAACAATTCAACAACTGACAAAGAACATGACGACGCGGCTCCATACCGATAGCGTCTAAGGTTATTTGTTCTGCCATAGCCGCTATTAAAACTCTCAACTTATAGTACGCGAGCGACGAGATTTTTATTCTCAGGAAAAGGAGCGGGGGGCAGGCATGTGTGGTCTAAATGAACGTCATTATCTGAGACAAGAAGTTATGGTTATTCAATGGCCCTGGTGTCAGTGGAAACGAATGAAAATTCATAATTGCTTAACCACCCGTGCCAGTGAAATCATCCTTATATGACCGTGTATATATATGTGTGTGTATATATATATATATATATATATATATATATATAAAATAAACAAACCGCGGACACTCCAACGACACATACACCTACATATAAATGTATATACGCCCCGGGCCTGGTGTGGGTGTATGTGCGCGCGCGCTTGCTTGTATATGTACACATGACGTCCGTGTCCAAGGTGACATAAGAGCAAGTGTAGCGAATGTTTGCAGCCCCAACAGATATCGTCAGCACCGGCTGGTACTGTCAACCTGTGCCAGCTTTACTAACCAAGTCACAAGCACGGCTGCTAGATTCAGTCACAATGTTGTCATTTAGTTCTGGCTGTATAAATGTGAGCCGTTGTACAGCAGTGGTTAGTGGTCTCATCACATGAGAGGTCGGGTTGAATCTCGATCGACGGCTTCTAGATTCACTCAGCTTTAAATGGGTACCGGAGATTTATTTCAGTGAAAATAAAAACAGCACTGGTGCAGTGCTGACCACATTACCTTAAAAAATGTGTGCTACACAATTTGTCATATTCAGGAGCAGAATAACAATTTTACCACCACACTTGTCACAATGGTGATTATACGTGACAAAATATAACAATTAATACACAAATTATATTTGTCAAATTATATAATAATAAAAAGCTATAGTGTCCTGGATATCAAGGCTCCCTTCTTGTGAACATTCATCCATTAAATGGACGCAGACTCGTTGTGTCGCTAGTGTACGGCAAAGCCACCACATCTGCGCTTTTCTACCCGATACATCCGTCTTCGGCGCGGGAAGATTTGCTGAACATTTATTGTCCGTGTAGCGACCGTTCACAGCCAGATAGCTCCTACAGCGTCTTGTCTCTAGATCAGCAAGACCTACCTACAGACTACAGCTACCGAGGTAGACAACACACACAGATAGCTCCTACAACGTCTTGTCTCTAGATCAGCAAGACCTACCTACAGACTACAGACACCGAAGTAGACAACACACACAGATAGCTCCTACAACGTCTTGTCTCTAGATCAGCAAGACCTACTACAGACTACAGCTACGAGGTAGACAACACACACAGATAGCTCCTACAACGTCTTGTCTCTAGATCAGCAAGACCTACCTACAGACTACAGACACCGAAGTAGACAACACACACAGATAGCTCCTACAACGTCTTGTCTCTAGATCAGCAAGACCTACCTACAGACTACAGCCACCGAGGTAGACAACACAGACAGATAGCTCCTACAACGTCTTGTCTCTAGATCAGCAAGACCTACCTACAGACTACTGCCACCGAGGTAAACAACACAGACAGATAGCTCCTACAGCGTCTTGTCTCTAGATCAGCAAGACCTACCTACAGACTACAGCCACCGAGGTAGACAACACAGCCAGATAGCTCCTACAACGTCTTGTCTCTAGATCAGCAAGACCTACCTACAGACTACAGCCACCGAGGTAGACAACACAGACAGACAGCTCCTACAGCGTCTTGTCTCTAGATCAGCAAGACCTACCTACAGACTACTGCCACCGAGGTAGACAACACAGCCAGATAGCTCCTACAACGTCTTGTCTCTAGATCAGCAAGACCTACCTACAGACTACAGTCACCGAGGTAGACAACACAGCCAGATAGCTCCTACAGCGTCTTGTCTCTAGATCAGCAAGACCTACCTACAGACTACAGCCACCGAGGTAGACAACACAGCCAGATAGCTCCTACAGCGTCTTGTCTCTAGATCAGCAAGACCTACCTACAGACTACAGCCACCGAGGTAGACAACACAGACAGATAGCTCCTACAGCGTCTTGTCTCTAGATCAGCAAGACCTACCTACAGACTACAGTCACCGAGGTAGACAACACAGACAGGTAGCTCCTACATCGTCTTGTCTCTAGATCAGCAAGACCTACCTACAGACTACAGTCACCGAGGTAGACAACACAGCCAGATAGCTCCTACAACGTCTTGTCTCTAGATCAGCGAGGTCTACCTACAGACTACAGTCACCGAGGTAGACAACACAGACAGATAGCTCCTACAACGTCTTGCCTCTAGATCAGCAAGACCTACCTACAGACTACAGCCACCGAGGTAGACAACACAGACAGACAGCTCCTACAACGTCTTGTCTCTAGATCAGCAAGACCTACCTACAGACTACAGCCACCGAGGTAGACAACACACACAGATAGCTCCTACAACGTCTTGCCTCTAGATCAGCAAGACCTACCTACATACTACAGCCACCGAGGTAGACAACACAGGTAGATAGCTCCTACATCATCTTGTCTCTAGATCAGCAAGACCTACCTACAGACTACAGCCACCGAGGTAGACAACACACACAGATAGCTCCTACAACGTCTTGCCTCTAGATCAGCAAGACCTACCTACAGACTACAGCCACCGAGGTAGACAACACACACAGATAGCTCCTACATCATCTTGTCTCTAGATCAGCAAGACCTACCTACAGACTACAGCCACCGAGGTAGACAACACAGGTAGATAGCTCCTACAACGTCTTGTCTCTAGATCAGCAAGACCTACCTACAGACTACAGCCACCGAGGTAGACAACACAGACAGATAGCTCCTACAGCGTCTTGTCTCTAGATCAGCAAGACCTGCCTACAGACTACAGCCACCGAGGTAGACAACACAGACAGACAGCTACTACAACGTCTTGTCTCTAGATCAGCAAGACCTGCCTACAGACTACAGCCACCGAGGTAGACAACACAGACAGACAGCTCCTACAATGTCTTGTCTTTAAGACCAGCAAGGCCTACCTACAAACTACAGCCACCGAGGTAGACAACACACACAGATAGTTCCTACAACGTCTTGCCTCTAGATCAGCAAGACCTACCTACAGACTACAGCCACCGAGGTAGACAACACACACAGATAGCTCCTACATCATCTTGTCTCTAGATCAGCAAGACCTACCTACAGACTACAGCCACCGAGGTAGACAACACAGACAGACAGCTCCTACAACGTCTTGCCTCTAGATCAGCAAGGCCTACCTACAGACTACAGCCACCGAGGTAGACAACACAGGTAGATAGCTCCTACAACCTCTTGCCTCTAGATCAGCAAGGCCTACCTACAGACTACAGCCACCGAGGTAGACAACACAGACAGACAGCTCCTACAATGTCTTGTCTTTAAGACCAGCAAGGCCTACCTACAGACTACAGCCACCGAGGTAGACAACACAGACAGACAGCTCCTACAATGTCTTGTCTTTAAGACCAGCAAGGCCTACCTACAGACTACAGCCACCGAGGTAGACAACACACACAGACAGCTCCTACAACGTCCTGTCTCTAGATCAGCAAGACCTACCTACAGACTACAGCCACCGAGGTAGACAACACAGACAGATAGCTCCTACAACGTTTCTCTTTTGCGATATTCATGATTTCTGTTTTGTTGATGTATTTTTTGTCTGTGCTGTTAAATTTATTAAAGTGTTCTTGTTGGTCTTCTATATCTTCATGTATTAGTGCCTGATCGTCTGCAAATAAAAGCTCGTTGATCTCCTCTGTCTCTGATGGGTTGGCTAACTTGCATATATGGTCCATGTATGTAATAAACAGAAGTGGGGATAGTACGCTCCCCTGTCTTACACATGATCTAACTTCGAAATGGTCCGTGTGCAGCTGCTGTTGATGTAGAGACTTTTAATTAGGTTGGTTAGATGTTAGCTTACTCCGTATGTTGTTAGTATCTTACACAGTTGTTCTCTAATTACTCTGTCGAATGCTTTTTCCTGGTGAAGAGAGCTATGTACAAATTGTGGTTGTGTTCTGTCGTCTTTTCGGCAGAAGTAACAAATGTTAACACTTCTTCTTTCCTCGGTTACACTTCACACTCCCCGATGGACTCATGTGGTGGTGTCTCACAAGGCTCTGAATGAAGCTAGGTATAAACCTATCTAGGTAATCGTCTTTCACTTGTTTGGTGTCTCGTTATACTAACAAAGGCAAATGATCCAAGCGTTGTTAACGTTATACTGTCTTCTTTTTTTATAATGTTGTACTGTTGTCTTTGTATAATGTTGTACTGTTGTCTTTGTAGTATAATGTTGTACTGTTGTCTTTGTATAATGTTGTACTGTTGTCTTTGTATAATGTTGTACTGTTGTCTTTGTATAATGTTGTACTGTTGTCTTGGAGGGAGGGAGGGAGGGAGGGAGGGAGGGAGGGAAGGAAGGAAGGAAGGAAGGAAGGAAGGAAGGGGAAGGAAAAGGAAGGAAGGAAGGGGAAGGAAAGGAAGGAAGGAAGGAAGGGAGGGAGGGAGGGAGGGAGGGAGGGAAGAAGGGAGGAAGGAGGGAGGAAGGAAGGAAGGAAGGAAGGAAGGAAGGAAGGAAGGAAGGAAGGAAGGAAGGAAGGAAGGAAGGAAGGAAGGAAGGAAGGAAGGAAGGAAGGAAGGAAGGAAGGAAGGAAGGAAGGAAGGAAGGAAGGAAGGAAGGAAGGAAGGAAGGAAGGAAGGAAGGAAGGAAGGAAGGAAGGAAGGAAGGAAGGAAGGAAGGAAGGAAGGAAGGAAGGAAGGAAGGAAGGAAGGAAGGAAGAAGGAAGGAAGGAAGGAAGGAAGGAAGGAAGGAAGGAAGGAAGGAAGGAAGGAAGGAAGGAAGGAAGGAAGGAAGGAAGGAAGGAAGGAAGGAAGGAAGGAAGGAAGAAGGAAGGAAGGAAGGAAGGAAGGAAGGAAGGAAGGAAGGAAGGAAGGAAGGAAGGAAGGAAGGAAGGAAGGAAGGAAGGAAGGAAGGAAGGAAGGAAGGAAGGAAGGAAGGAAGGAAGGAAGGAAGGAAGGAAGGAAGGAAGGAAGGAAGAAGGAAGAAGGAAGGAAGGAAGGAAGGAAGAAGGAAGGCCGTGGACTTCATGTCAAACATAACCGACAAAGAAGTATAAACAAAGAGAGAATAGGCTCTACAGAGTCAACCACAATAAATAAACACGCTTTCCATGCACAAAGTTAGAGTGAAGTTTGCTGTATCGTGTTGATGGTGGCTACAAAGTCAAGTCTCTACATTAACCAAACATGGCACGGTCCTCTACCCAAGCTGGCAAGGTATCCACAACACGAATTGCTGTCCTGTACACGACTACTCTACACACAGTTGTTTATCATCAATACTTTAGTTGATTAGCTCATGTGTGGATTTCCATGAAGATAAAATACACAAGCTTCTTCTATTATACATTCTCAAAGCGATCAAAAGAAGGTGTAACTTAAAATGTAAAAATAAAAAGTTTGTGATAAAATGTTGCATCCCTGAAACTGGCAAATTTGCCGATGGTTGATGTTTATATAGCGAGCATTAGCTACTAAATTATCGTCCATAATACATGTTTATTTTAACTAAAACATACTACCTGTATTGTCTAGTGTCACAGGTTAAAACCACTTCCACAATATCAATTTCAAGAATGAGAGGGATGTACAAGGCTCCGGATATGTTCAAGAATAGAGGCTGCTAAATTTCCCAGAATGAAACTAAAATGTCACTGTGAGATGAAAACAAAGAGCCGTGTCCAAGAGGATATCTCAGGAAATACATCGGTGTACGGCACACGACGTTGGTTAGGGGAACTATTAGGGGAAGGGAGAGACGAATGTTTATGAGGGGAACATGAAGGGGGAGACGGGGATACAGCAAGAGTGGAGGAAGGACGAGGAGACGGGGATACAGCAAGAGAGGAGGAAGGACGAGGAGACGGGGATACAGCAAGAGAGGAGGAAGGACGAGGAGACGGGGATACAGCAAGAGATTAGGAAGGACGAGGAGACGGGGATACAGCAAGAGAGGAGGAAGGACGAGGAGACGGGGATACAGCAAGAGAGGATGAAGGACGAGGAGACGGGGATACAGCAAGAGAGGATAAAGGAAAAGGAGACGGGGATACAGCAAGAGAGGATGAAGGACGAGGAAGCGACAGAGATACATAAAGATGATGAAGGACAAGGAAGAGACGGATATACATAAAGAGATGATGAAGGACAAGGAAGAGACGGAGATACATAAAGAGATGATGAAGGACAAGGAAGAGACGGAGATACATAAAGAGAATATGAAGGACGAGGAAGAGAAAGAGATACATAAAGAGATGATGAAGGACGAGGAAGAGACGGAGATACATAAAGAGATGGTGAAGGACAAGGTAGAGACGGAGATACATAAAGAGATGATGAAGGACAAGGAAGAGACGGAGATACATAAAGAGATGATGAAGGACGAGGAAGAGACGGAGATACATAAGAGATGATGAAGGACGAGGAAGAGACGGAGATACATAAAGAGATGGTGAAGGACGAGGAAGAGACGGAGATACATAAAGAGATGATGAAGGACGAGGAAGAGACGGAGATACATAAAGAGATGATGAAGGACGAGGAGAGACGGAGATACATAAAGAGATGATGAAGGACAAGGAAGAGACGGAGATACATAAAGAGAAGATGAAGGACGAGGAAGAGAAAGAGATACATAAAGAGATGATGAAGGACGAGGAAGAGACGGAGATACATAAAGAGATGATAAAGGACGAGGAAGAGACGGAGATACATAAAGAGATGATGAAGGACGAGGAAGAGACGGAGATACATAAAGAGATGATGAAGGACGAGGAAGAGACGGAGATACATAAAGAGATGATGAAGGACAAGGAAGAGACGGAGATACATAAAGAGAAGATGAAGGACGAGGAAGAGAAAGAGATACATAAAGAGATGATGAAGGACGAGGAAGAGACGGAGATACATAAAGAGAGGATGAAGGACAAGGAAGAGACGGAGATACATAAAGAGATGATGAAGGACAAGGAAGAGACGGAGATACATAAAGAGATGATGAAGGACAAGGAAGAGACGGAGATACATAAAGAGATGATGAAGGACGAGGAAGAGACGGAGATACATAAAGAGATGATGAAGGACGAGGAAGAGACGGAGATACATAAAGAGATGATGAAGGACGAGGAAGAGACGGAGATACATAAAGAGATGATGAAGGACGAGGAAGAGACGGATATACATAAAGAGATGGTGAAGGACGAGGAAGAGACGGAGATACATAAAGAGATGATGAAGGACAAGGAAGAGACGGAGATACATAAAGAGATGATGAAGGACGAGGAAGAGACGGATATACATAAAGAGATGATGAAGGACGAGGAAGAGACGGATATACATAAAGAGATGATGAAGGACGAGAAGAGACGGAGATACATAAAGAGATGATGAAGGACAAGGAAGAGACGGAGATACATAAAGAGAAGATGAAGGACGAGGAAGAGAAAGAGATACATAAAGAGATGGTGAAGGACGAGGAAGAGACGGTGATACATAAAGAGAAGATGAAGGACAAGGAAGAGACGGATATACATAAAGAGATGATGAAGGACAAGGATGAGACGGATATACATAAAGAGATGATGAAGGACAAGGAAGAGACGGAGATACATAAAGAGATGATGAAGGACAAGGAAGAGACGGAGATACATAAAGAGATGATGAAGGACGAGGAAGAGACGGAGATACATAAAGAGATGATGAATGAAGAGGAAGAGACGGAGATACATAAAGAGATGATGAAGGACAAGGAAGAGACGGAGATACATAAAGAGAAGATGAAGGACGAGGAAGAGACGGAGATACATAAAGAGATGGTGAAGGACGAGGAAGAGACGGTGATACATAAAGAGATGGTGAAGGACGAGGAAGAGACGGAGATACATAAAGAGATGATGAAGGACAAGGAAGAGACGGAGATGCATAAAGAGAAGATGAAGGACGAGGAAGAGAAAGAGATACATAAAGAGATGGTGAAGGACGAGGAAGAGACGGAGATACATAAAGAGATGATGAAGGACAAGGAAGAGACGGAGATACATAAAGAGATGATGAAGGACAAGGAAGAGACGGAGATACATAAAGAGAAGATGAAGGACGAGGAAGAGACGGAGATACATAAAGAGATGGTGAAGGACGAGGAAGAGACGGAAATACATAAAGAGATGGTGAAGGACAAGGAAGAGACGGAGATACATAAAGAGATGGTGAAGGACGAGGAAGAGACGGAGATACATAAAGAGATGGTCGAGGACAAGGAAGAGACGGAGATACATAAAGAGATGGTGAAGGACGAGGAAGAGACGAAGATACATAAAGAGATGGTGAAGGACGAGGAAGAGACGGAGATACATAAAGAGATGATGAAGGACAAGGAAGAGACGGAGATACATAAAGAGAGGATGAAGGACAAGGAAGAGACGGAGATACATAAAGAGACGCTGAAGGACAAGGAAGAGACGGAGATACATAAAGAGATGATGAAGGACAAGGAAGAGACGGATATACATAAAGAGATGATGAAGGACAAGGAAGAGACGGAGATACATAAAGAGATGATGAAGGACAAGGAAGAGACGGAGATACATAAAGAGATGATGAAGGACGAGGAAGAGACGGATATACATAAAGAGATGATGAAGGACAAGGAAGAGACGGATATACATAAAGAGATGATGAAGGACGAGGAAGAGACGGATATACATAAAGAGATGATGAAGGACGAGGAAGAGACGGATATACATAAAGAGATGATGAAGGACAAGGAAGAGACGGAGATACATAAAGAGAAGATGAAGGACAAGGAAGAGACGGATATACATAAAGAGATGATGAAGGACAAGGAAGAGACGGATATACATAAAGAGATGATGAAGGACAAGGAGAGACGGAGATACATAAAGAGATGATGAAGGACAAGGAAGAGACGGAGATACATAAAGAGATGATGAAGGACGAGGAAGAGACGGAGATACATAAAGAGATGATGAAGGACGAGGAAGAGACGGAGATACATAAAGAGATGGTGAAGGACGAGGTAGAGACGGAGATACATAAAGAGATGATGAAGGACAAGGAAGAGACGGAGATACATAAAGAGATGATGAAGGACGAGGAAGAGACGGAGATACATAAAGAGATGATGAAGAACGAGGAAGAGACGGAGATACATAAAGAGATAATGAAGGACAAGGAAGAGACGGAGATACATAAAGAGAAGATGAAGGACGAGGAAGAGAAAGAGATACATAAAGAGATGGTGAAGGACGAGGAAGAGACGGTGATACATAAAGAGATGGTGAAGGACGAGGAAGAGACGGAGATACATAAAGAGATGATGAAGGACAAGGAAGAGACGGAGATACATAAAGAGAAGATGAAGGACGAGGAAGAGACGGATATACATAAAGAGATGATGAAGGACAAGGAAGAGACGGAGATACATAAAGAGATGATGAAGGACAAGGAAGAGACGGAGATACATAAAGAGATGATGAAGGACGAGGAAGAGACGGAGATACATAAAGAGATGATGAAGGACGAGGAAGAGACGGAGATACATAAAGAGATAATGAAGGACAAGGAAGAGACGGAGATACATAAAGAGAAGATGAAGGACGAGGAAGAGAAAGAGATACATAAAGAGATGGTGAAGGACGAGGAAGAGACGGTGATACATAAAGAGATGGTGAAGGACGAGGAAGAGACGGAGATACATAAAGAGATGGTGAAGGACAAGGAAGAGACGGAGATACATAAAGAGATGGTGAAGGACGAGGAAGAGACGGAGATACATAAAGAGATGGTGAAGGACGAGGAAGAGACGGAGATACATAAAGAGATGATGAAGGACAAGGAAGAGACGGAGATACATAAAGAGAGGATGAAGGACAAGGAAGAGACGGAGATACATAAAGAGACGCTGAAGGACAAGGAAGAGACGGAGATACATAAAGAGATGATGAAGGACAAGGAAGAGACGGATATACATAAAGAGATGATGAAGGACAAGGAAGAGACGGAGATACATAAAGAGATGATGAAGGACAAGGAAGAGACGGTGATACATAAAGAGATGGTGAAGGACGAGGAAGAGACGGAGATACATAAAGAGATGGTGAAAGACAAGGAAGAGACGGAGATACATAAAGAGATGGTGAAGGACGAGGAAGAGACGGAGATACATAAAGAGATGGTGAAGGACGAGGAAGAGACGGAGATACATAAAGAGATGATGAAGGACAAGGAAGAGACGGAGATACATAAAGAGAGGATGAAGGACAAGGAAGAGACGGAGATACATAAAGAGACGCTGAAGGACAAGGAAGAGACGGAGATACATAAAGAGATGATGAAGGACAAGGAAGAGACGGATATACATAAAGAGATGATGAAGGACAAGGAAGAGACGGAGATACATAAAGAGATGATGAAGGACAAGGAAGAGACGGAGATACATAAAGAGATGATGAAGGACAAGGAAGAGACGGAGATACATAAAGAGATGGTGAAGGACGAGGAAGAGACGGAGATACATAAAGAGATGATGAAGGACGAGGAAGAGACGGAGATACATAAAGAGATGATGAAGGACAAGGAAGAGACGGATATACATAAAGAGATGATGAAGGACGAGGAAGAGACGAATATACATAAAGAGATGATGAAGGACGAGGAAGAGACGGATATACATAAAGAGATGATGAAGGACAAGGAAGAGACGGAGATACATAAAGAGAGGATGAAGGACAAGGAAGAGACGGAGATACATAAAGAGACGCTGAAGGACAAGGAAGAGACGGAGATACATAAAGAGATGATGAAGGACAAGGAAGAGACGGATATACATAAAGAGATGATGAAGGACAAGGAAGAGACGGAGATACATAAAGAGATGATGAAGGACAAGGAAGAGACGGAGATACATAAAGAGATGATGAAGGACAAGGAAGAGACGGAGATACATAAAGAGATGGTGAAGGACGAGGAAGAGACGGAGATACATAAAGAGATGATGAAGGACGAGGAAGAGACGGAGATACATAAAGAGATGATGAAGGACAAGGAAGAGACGGATATACATAAAGAGATGATGAAGGACGAGGAAGAGACGAATATACATAAAGAGATGATGAAGGACGAGGAAGAGACGGATATACATAAAGAGATGATGAAGGACAAGGAAGAGACGGAGATACATAAAGAGAAGATGAAGGACAAGGAAGAGACGGATATACATAAAGAGATGATGAAGGACAAGGAAGAGACGGATATACATAAAGAGATGATGAAGGACAAGGAAGAGACGGAGATATATAAAGAGATGATGAAGGACAAGGAAGAGACGGAGATACATAAAGAGATGATGAAGGACGAGGAAGAGACGGAGATACATAAAGAGATGATGAAGGACGAGGAAGAGACGGAGATACATAAAGAGATGATGAAGGACGAGGAAGAGACGGATATACATAAAGAGATGGTGAAGGACGAGGAAGAGACGGAGATACATAAAGAGATGATGAGGACAAGGAAGAGACGGAGATACATAAAGAGATGATGAAGGACGAGGAAGAGACGGAGATACATAAAGAGATGATGAAGGACGAGGAAGAGACGGAGATACATAAAGAGATAATGAAGGACAAGGAAGAGACGGAGATACAAAAAGAGAAGATGAAGGACGAGGAAGAGAAAGAGATACATAAAGAGATGGTGAAGGACGAGGAAGAGACGGTGATACATAAAGAGATGGTGAAGGACGAGGAAGAGACGGAGATACATAAAGAGATGATGAAGGACAAGGAAGAGACGGAGATACATAAAGAGAAGATGAAGGACGAGGAAGAGAAAGAGATACATAAAGAGATGGTGAAGGACGAGGAAGAGACGGAGATACATAAAGAGATGATGAAGGACAAGGAAGAGACGGAGATACATAAAGAGATGATGAAGGACAAGGAAGAGACGGAGATACATAAAGAGAAGATGAAGGACGAGGAAGAGACGGAGATACATAAAGAGATGGTGAAGGACGAGGAAGAGACGGAAATACATAAAGAGATGGTGAAGGACAAGGAAGAGACGGAGATACATAAAGAGATGGTGAAGGACGAGGAAGAGACGGAGATACATAAAGAGATGGTGAAGGACAAGGAAGAGACGGAGATACATAAAGAGATGGTGAAGGACGAGGAAGAGACGGAGATACATAAAGAGATGGTGAAGGACGAGGAAGAGACGGAGATACATAAAGAGATGATGAAGGACAAGGAAGAGACGGAGATACATAAAGAGAGGAAGAAGGACAAGGAAGAGACGGAGATACATAAAGAGACGATGAATGAAGAGGAAGAGACGGAGATACATTAAGAGATGATGAAGGACAAGGAAGAGACGGAGATAAATAAAGAGATGATGAAGGACAAGGTAGAGACAAAGATACATAAAGAGATGATGAAGGACAAGGAAGAGACGGAGATAAATAAAGAGAAGATGAAGGACAAGGAAGAGACAGAGATACATAAAGAGATGATGAAGGACAAGGAAGAGACGGAGATACATAAAGAGAAGATGAAGGACGAGGAAGAGACGGAGATACATAAAGAGATGGTGAAGGACGAGGAAGAGACGGAAATAGATAAAGAGATGGTGAAGGACAAGGAAGAGACGGAGATACATAAAGAGATGGTGAAGGACGAGGAAGAGACGGAGATACATAAAGAGATGGTGAAGGACAAGGAAGAGACGGAGATACATAAAGAGATGGTGAAGGACGAGGAAGAGACGGAGATACATAAAGAGATGGTGAAGGACGAGGAAGAGACGGAGATACATAAAGAGATGATGAAGGACAAGGAAGAGACGGAGATACATAAAGAGAGGATGAAGGACAAGGAAGAGACGGAGATACATAAAGAGACGCTGAAGACAAGGAAGAGACGGAGATACATAAAGAGATGATGAAGGACAAGGAAGAGACGGAGATACATAAAGAGATGGTGAAGGACGAGGAAGAGACGGAGATACATAAAGAGATGGTGAAGGACGAGGAAGAGACGGAGATACATAAAGAGATGATGAAGGACAAGGAAGAGACGGAGATACATAAAGAGAGGATGAAGGACAAGGAAGAGACGGAGATACATAAAGAGACGCTGAAGGACAAGGAAGAGACGGAGATACATAAAGAGGTGATGAAGGACAAGGAAGAGACGGATATACATAAAGAGATGATGAAGGACAAGGAAGAGACGGAGATACATAAAGAGAAGATGAAGGACAAGGAAGAGACGGAGATACATAAAGAGAGGATAAAGGACGAGGAAGCGACGGAGATACATAAAGAGATGATGAAGGACAAGGAAGAGACGGAGATAAATAAAGAGATGATGAAGGACAAGGTAGAGACAAAGATACATAAAGAGATGATGAAGGACAAGGAAGAGACGGATATACATAAAGAGATGATGAAGGACGAGGAAGAGACGGATATACATAAACAGATGATGAAGGACAAGGAAGAGACGGAGATACATAAAGAGAAGATGAAGGACAAGGAAGAGACGGATATACATAAAGAGATGATGAAGGACAAGGAAGAGACGGATATACATAAAGAGATGATGAAGGACAAGGAAGAGACGGAGATACATAAAGAGATGATGAAGGACAAGGAAGAGACGGAGATACATAAAGAGATGATGAAGGACGAGGAAGTGACGGAGATACATAAAGAGATGATGAAGGACGAGGAAGAGACGGAGATACATAAAGAGATGGTGAAGGACGAGGAAGAGACGGAGATACATAAAGAGATGATGAAGGACAAGGAAGAGACGGAGATACATAAAGAGATGATGAAGGACAAGGAAGAGACGGAGATACATAAAGAGAAGATGAAGGACGAGGAAGAGACGGAGATACATAAAGAGATGGTGAAGGACGAGGAAGAGACGGAAATACATAAAGAGATGGTGAAGGACAAGGAAGAGACGGAGATACATAAAGAGATGATGAAGGACAAGGAAGAGACGGAGATACATAAAGAGATGGTGAAGGACGAGGAAGAGACGGAGATACATAAAGAGATGATGAAGGACAAGGAAGAGACGGAGATAAATAAAGAGATGATGAAGGACAAGGTAGAGACAAAGATACATAAAGAGATGATGAAGGACAAGGAAGAGACGAGATAAATAAAGAGAAGATGAAGGACAAGGAAGAGACGGATATACATAAAGAGATGATGAAGGACAAGGAAGAGACGGAGATAAATAAAGAGATGATGAAGGACAAGGTAGAGACAAAGATACATAAAGAGATGATGAAGGACAAGGAAGAGACGGAGATAAATAAAGAGAAGATGAAGGACAAGGAAGAGACGGAGATAAATAAAGAGAAGATGAAGGACAAGGAAGAGACAGAGATACATAAAGAGATGATGAAGGACAAGGAAGAGACGGAGATACATAAAGAGAAGATGAAGGACGAGGAAGAGACGGAGATACATAAAGAGATGGTGAAGGACGAGGAAGAGACGGAAATACATAAAGAGATGGTGAAGGACAAGGAAGAGACGGAGATACATAAAGAGATGGTGAAGGACGAGGAAGAGACGGAGATACATAAAGAGATGGTGAAGGACAAGGAAGAGACGGAGATACATAAAGAGATGGTGAAGGACGAGGAAGAGACGGAGATACATAAAGAGATGGTGAAGGACGAGGAAGAGACGGAGATACATAAAGAGATGATGAAGGACAAGGAAGAGACGGAGATACATAAAGAGATGGTGAAGGACGAGGAAGAGACGGAGATACATAAAGAGATGATGAAGGACAAGGAAGAGACGGAGATACATAAAGAGAGGATGAAGGACAAGGAAGAGACGGAGATACATAAAGAGACGCTGAAGGACAAGGAAGAGACGGAGATACATAAAGAGATGATGAAGGACAAGGAAGAGACGGAGATACATAAAGAGATGGTGAAGAACGAGGAATAGACGGAGATACATAAAGAGATGGTGAAGGACGAGGAAGAGACGGAGATACATAAAGAGATGATGAAGGACAAGGAAGAGACGGAGATACATAAAGAGAGGATGAAGGACAAGGAAGAGACGGAGATACATAAAGAGACGCTGAAGGACAAGGAAGAGACGGAGATACATAAAGAGATGATGAAGGACAAGGAAGAGACGGATATACATAAAGAGATGATGAAGGACAAGGAAGAGACGGAGATACATAAAGAGAAGATGAAGGACAAGGAAGAGACGGAGATACATAAAGAGAGGATAAAGGACGAGGAAGCGACGGAGATACATAAAGAGATGATGAAGGACAAGGTAGAGACAAAGATACATAAAGAGATGATGAAGGACAAGGAAGAGACGGATATACATAAAGAGATGATGAAGGACAAGGAAGAGACGGAGATACATAAAGAGATGGTGAAGGACAAGGAAGAGACGGAGATACTTAAAGAGAGGATGAAGGACGAGGAAGAGACGGAGATACATAAAGAGATGGTGAAGGACAAGGAAGAGACGGATATACATAAAGAGATGCTGAAGGACAAGGAAGAGACGGAGATACATAAAGACAGGATGAAGGACGAGGAAGAGACGGAGATACATAAAGAGATGATGAAGGACAAGGAAGAGACGGAGATATATAAAGAGATGAAGGACAAGGAAGAGACGGAGATAGATAAAGAGATGATGAAGGACGAGAAAGAGACGGAGATACATAAAGAGATGATGAAGGACAAGGAAGAGACGGATATACATAAAGATGATGAAGGACAAGGAAGAGACGGAGATATATAAAGAGATGATGAAGGACATTGAAGAGACGGAGATACATAAAGAGAAGATGAAGGACAAGGAAGAGACGGAGATACATAAAGAGATGATGAAGGACAAGGAAGAGACGGAGATACATAAAGAGATGATGAAGGACAAGGAAGAGACGGATATACATAAAGAGAAGATGAAGGACAAGGAAGAGACAGAGATAAATAAAGAGAAGATGAAGGACAAGGAAGAGACGGAGATAAATAAAGAGAAGATGAAGGACAAGGAAGAGACAGAGATACATAAAGAGATGATGAAGGACAAGGAAGAGACGGAGATACATAAAGAGATGATGAAGGACAAGGAAGAGACGGAGATACATAAAGAGATGATGAAGGACAAGGAAGAGACGGAGATACATAAAGAGATGGTGAAGGACGAGGAAGAGACGGAGATACATAAAGAGATGATGAAGGACGAGGAAGAGACGGAGATACATAAAGAGATGATGAAGGACAAGGAAGAGACGGATATACATAAAGAGATGATGAAGGACGAGGAAGAGACGAATATACATAAAGAGATGATGAAGGACGAGGAAGAGACGGATATACATAAAGAGATGATGAAGGACAAGGAAGAGACGGAGATACATAAAGAGAAGATGAAGGACAAGGAAGAGACGGATATACATAAAGAGATGATGAAGGACAAGGAAGAGACGGATATACATAAAGAGATGATGAAGGACAAGGAAGAGACGGAGATATATAAAGAGATGATGAAGGACGAGGAAGAGACGGAGATACATAAAGAGATGATGAAGGACAAGGAAGAGACGGAGATACATAAAGAGAAGATGAAGGACGAGGAAGAGAAAGAGATACATAAAGAGATGGTGAAGGACGAGGAAGAGACGGAGATACATAAAGAGATGATGAAGGACAAGGAAGAGACGGAGATACATAAAGAGATGATGAAGGACAAGGAAGAGACGGAGATACATAAAGAGAAGATGAAGGACGAGGAAGAGACGGAGATACATAAAGAGATGGTGAAGGACGAGGAAGAGACGGAAATACATAAAGAGATGGTGAAGGACAAGGAAGAGACGGAGATACATAAAGAGATGGTGAAGGACGAGGAAGAGACGGAGATACATAAAGAGATGGTGAAGGACAAGGAAGAGACGGAGATACATAAAGAGATGGTGAAGGACGAGGAAGAGACGGAGATACATAAAGAGATGGTGAAGGACAAGGAAGAGACGGAGATACATAAAGAGAGGATGAAGGACAAGGAAGAGACGGAGATACATAAAGAGACGCTGAAGGACAAGGAAGAGACGGAGATACATAAAGAGATGATGAAGGACAAGGAAGAGACGGATATACATAAAGAGATGATGAAGGACGAGGAAGAGACGGAGATACATAAAGAGATGGTGAAGGACGAGGAAGAGACGGATATACATAAAGAGATGATGAAGGACAAGGAAGAGACGGAGATAAATAAAGAGATGATGAAGGACAAGGTAGAGACAAAGATACATAAGAGATGATGAAGGACAAGGAAGAGACGGAGATAAATAAAGAGAAGATGAAGGACAAGGAAGAGACGGATATACATAAAGAGATGATGAAGGACAAGGAAGAGACGGAGATAAATAAAGAGATGATGAAGGACAAGGTAGAGACAAAGATACATAAAGAGATGATGAAGGACAAGGAAGAGACGGAGATAAATAAAGAGAAGATGAAGGACAAGGAAGAGACGGAGATAATAAAGAGAAGATGAAGGACAAGGAAGAGACAGAGATACATAAAGAGATGATGAAGGACAAGGAAGAGACGGAGATACATAAAGAGATGGTGAAGGACGAGGAAGAGACGGAGATACATAAAGAGATGGTGAAGGACGAGGAAGAGACGGAAATACATAAAGAGATGGTGAAGGACAAGGAAGAGACGGAGATACATAAAGAGATGGTGAAGGACGAGGAAGAGACGGAGATACATAAGAGATGGTGAAGGACAAGGAAGAGACGGAGATACATAAAGAGATGGTGAAGGACGAGGAAGAGACGGAGATACATAAAGAGATGGTGAAGGACGAGGAAGAGACGGAGATACATAAAGAGATGGTGAAGGACAAGGAAGAGACGGAGATACATAAAGAGATGGTGAAGGACGAGGAAGAGACGGAGATACATAAAGAGATGGTGAAGGACGAGGAAGAGACGGAGATACATAAAGAGATGATGAAGGACAAGGAAGAGACGGAGATACATAAAGAGATGGTGAAGGACGAGGAAAAGACGGAGATACATAAAGAGATGATGAAGGACAAGGAAGAGACGGAGATACATAAAGAGAGGATGAAGGACAAGGAAGAGACGGAGATACATAAAGAGATGATGAAGGACAAGGAAGAGACGGAGATACATAAAGAGAAGATGAAGGACGAGGAAGAGACGGAGATACATAAAGAGATGGTGAAGGACGAGGAAGAGACGGAAATACATAAAGAGATGATGAAGGACAAGGAAGAGACGGAGATACATAAAGAGATGATGAAGGACAAGGAAGAGACGGAGATACATAAAGAGATGGTGAAGGACGAGGAAGAGACGGAGATACATAAAGAGATGGTGAAGGACGAGGAAGAGACGGAAATACATAAAGAGATGGTGAAGGACAAGGAAGAGACGGAGATACATAAAGAGATGGTGAAAGACGAGGAAGAGACGGAGATACATAAAGAGATGGTGAAGGACAAGGAAGAGACGGAGATACATAAAGAGATGGTGAAGGACGAGGAAGAGACGGAGATACATAAAGAGATGGTGAAGGACGAGGAAGAGACGGAGATACATAAAGAGATGGTGAAGGACAAGGAAGAGACGGAGATACATAAAGAGATGGTGAAGGACGAGGAAGAGACGGAGATACATAAAGAGATGGTGAAGGACGAGGAAGAGACGGAGATACATAAAGAGATGATGAAGGACAAGGAAGAGACGGAGATACATAAAGAGATGGTGAAGGACGAGGAAGAGACGGAGATACATAAAGAGATGATGAAGGACAAGGAAGAGACGGAGATACATAAAGAGAGGATGAAGGACAAGGAAGAGACGGAGATACATAAAGAGACGCTGAAGGACAAGGAAGAGACGGAGATACATAAAGAGATGATGAAGGACAAGGAAGAGACGGAGATACATAAAGAGATGGTGAAGGACGAGGAAGAGACGGAGATACATAAAGAGATGGTGAAGGACGAGGAAGAGACGGAGATACATAAAGAGATGATGAAGGACAAGGAAGAGACGGAGATACATAAAGAGAGGATGAAGGACAAGGAAGAGACGGAGATACATAAAGAGACGATGAAGGACAAGGAAGAGACGGAGATACATAAAGAGATGATGAAGGACAAGGAAGATACGGAGATAAATAAAGAGATGATGAAGGACAAGGTAGAGACAAAGATACATAAAGAGATGATGAAGGACAAGGAAGAGACGGATATACATAAAGAGATGGTGAAGGACAAGGAAGAGACGGAGATACATAAAGAGAGGATAAAGGACGAGGAAGCGACGGAGATACATAAAGAGATGATGAAGGACAAGGAAGATACGGAGATAAATAAAGAGATGATGAAGGACAAGGTAGAGACAAGATACATAAAGAGATGATGAAGGACAAGGAAGAGACGGATATACATAAAGAGATGAAGGACAAGGAAGAGACGGAGATACAAAGAGAGGATGAAGGACGAGGAAGAGATACATAAAGAGATGGTGAAGGACAAGGAAGAGACGGATATACATAAAGAGATGCTAAGGACAAGGAAGAGACGGAGATACATAAAGAGAGGATGAAGGACGAGGAAGAGACGGAGATACATAAAGAGATGATGAAGGACAAGGAAGAGACGGAGATATATAAAGATGAAGGACAAGAAGAGACGATAGATAAAGAGATGAGAAGGACGAGAAGAGACGGAGATACATAAAGAGATGATGAAGGACAAGGAAGAGACGGAGATACATAAAGAGATGATGAAGGACAAGGAAGAGACGGAGATATATAAAGAGATGATGAAGGACATTGAAGAGACGGAGATACATAAAGAGAGATGAAGGACAAGGAAGAGACGGAGATACATAAAGAGATGATGAAGGACAGGAAGAGACGGAGATACATAAAGAGATGATGAAGGACAAGGAAGAGACGGAGATACATAAAGAGAAGATGAAGGACAAGGAAGAGACAGAGATAAATAAGAGAAGATGAAGGACAAGGAAGAGACGGAGATAAATAAAGAGATGATGAAGGACAAGGAAGAGACGGAGATACATAAAGAGATGATGAAGGACAAGGAAGAGACGGAGATACATAAAGAGATGATGAAGGACAAGGAAGAGACGGAGATATATAAGAGATGATGAAGGACATTGAAGAGACGGAGATACATAAAGAGAAGATGAAGGACAAGGAAGAGACGGAGATACATAAAGAGATGATGAAGGACAAGGAAGAGACGGAGATACATAAAGAGATGATGAAGGACAAGGAAGAGACGGATATACATAAAGAGAAGATGAAGGACAAGGAAGAGACAGAGATAAATAAAGAGAAGATGAAGGACAAGGAAGAGACGGAGATAAATAAAGAGAAGATGAAGGACAAGGAAGAGACAGAGATACATAAAGAGATGATGAAGGACAAGGAAGAGACGGAGATACATAAAGAGATTATGAAAGACAAGGAAGAGACGGAGATACATAAAGAGAAGATGAAGGACAAGGAAGAGACGGAGATACATAAAGAGATGGTGAAGGACAAGGAAGAGACGGAGATACATAAAGAGAGGATGAAGGACAAGGAAGAGACGGAGATACATAAAGAGACGCTGAAGGACAAGGAAGAGACGGAGATACATAAAGAGATGATGAAGGACGAGGAAGAGACGGAGATACATAAAGAGAGGATAAAGGACGAGGAAGCGACGGAGATACATAAAGAGATGATGAAGGACAAGGAAGAGACGGAGATACATAAAGAGAGGATGAAGGACAAGGAAGAGACGGAGATACATAAAGAGATGATGAAGGACAAGGAAGAGACGGAGATACATAAAGAGAAGATGAAGGACGAGGAAGAGACGGAGATACATAAAGAGAGGATGAAGGACGAGGAAGCGACGGAGATACATAAAGAGAGGATGAAGGACAAGGAAGCGACGGAGATACATAAAGAGATGATGAAGGACGAGGAAGAGACGGAGATACATAAAGAGATGATGAAGGACGAGGAAGAGACGGAGATACATAAAGAGAGGATAAAGGATGAGGAAGCGACGGAGATACATAAAGAGATGATGAAGGACGAGGAAGAGACGGAGATACATAAAGAGATGATGAAGGACGAGGAAGAGACAGAGATACATAAAGAGAGGATGAAGGACAAGGAAGAGACGGAGATACATAAAGAGATGATGAAGGACATTGAAGAGACGGAGATACATAAAGAGATGATGAAGGACAAGGAAGAGACGGAGATAAATAAAGAGAGGATGAAGGACGAGGAAGAGACGGAGATACATAAAGAGATGATGAAGGACGAGGAAGAGACGGAGATACATAAAGAGATGATGAAGGACGAGGAAGCGACGGAGATACATAAAGAGATGATGAAGGACGAGGAAGAGACGGAGATACATAAAGAGATGATGAAGGACAAGGAAGAGACGGAGATACATAAAGAGATGATGAAGGACGAGGAAGAGACGGAGATACATAAAGAGATGATGAAGGACAAGGAAGAGACGGAGATACATAAAGAGAGGATGAAGGACAAGGAAGAGACGGAGATACAGCAAGAGAGGATAAAGGACGAGGAAGCGACGGAGATACATAAAGAGATGATGAAGGACAAGGAAGAGACGAAGATACATAAAGAGAAGATGAAGGACGAGGAAGAGAAAGAGATACATAAAGAGAAGATGAAGGACGAGGAAGAGAAAGAGATACATAAAGAGATGATGAAGGACAAGGAAGAGACGAAGATACATAAAGAGAAGATGAAGGACGAGGAAGAGAAAAAGATACATAAAGAGATGATGAAGGACAAGGAAGAGACGGAGATACATAAAGAGATGATGAAGGACGAGGAAGAGACGGAGATAAATAAAGAGAAGATGAAGGACAAGGTAGAGACGGAGATACATAAAGAGATGATGAAGGACAAGGAAGAGCGGAGATACATAAAGAGAGGATGAAGGACAAGGAAGAGCGGAGATACATAAAGAGAAGATGAAGGACAAGGAAGAGACGGAGATACATAAAGAGAAGATGAAGGACAAGGAAGAGCGGAGATACATAAAGAGATGATGAAGGACAAGGAAGAGACGGAGATACATAAAAAGAAGATGAAGGACAAGGAAGAGACGGAGATACATAAAGAGATGATGAAGGACAAGGAAGAGCGGAGATACATAAAGAGATGATGAAGGACAAGATAGAGACAAAGATACATAAAGAGAAGATGAAGGACAAGGTAGAGACAGAGATACATAAAGAGAAGATGAAGGACAAGGTAGAAACGGAGATACATAAAGAGAGGATGAAGGACAAGGTAGAGACAGAGATACATAAAGAGAAGATGAAGGACAAGGTAGAGACAGAGATACATAAAGAGAAGATGAAGGACAAGGTAGAGACGGAGATACATAAAGAGATGATGAAGGACAAGGTAGAGACGGAGATACATAAAGAGAGGATGAAGGACAAGGAAGAGACGGAGATACATAAAGAGAGGATGAAGGACAAGGTAGAGACAGAGATACATAAAGAGAGGATGAAGGACAAGGTAGAGACAAAGATACATAAAGAGATGATGACGGACAAGGAAGAGACGGAGATACATAAAGAGAAGATGAAGGACAAGGAAGAGACGGAGATAAATAAAGAGAGGATGAAGGACAAGGAAGAGACGGAGATACATAAAGAGATGATGAAGGACAAGGAAGAGACGGAGATACATAAAGAGAGGATTAAGGACGAGGAAGAGACAGAGATACATAAAGAGAAGCTGAAGGACAAGGAAGATCGGAGATACATAAAGAGAAGCTGAAGGACAAGGAAGAGACGGAGATACATAAAGAGAAGCTGAAGGACAAGGAAGAGCGGAGATACATAAAGAGAAGCTGAAGGACAAGGAAGAGCGGAGATACATAAAGAGAAGATGAAGGACGAGGAAGAGAAAGAGATACATAAAGAGAAGCTGAAGGACAAGGAAGAGACGGAGATACATAAAGAGAAGATGAAGGACGATGGAGAGACAGATACATAAAGAGGTGAAGGATGATGGAGATACATGAAAAGATGAAGGATGATGGAGAGAAGAAGATACATAAAAAGAGGATGGTGGTGCAGTGGTGGTGAAAATTATGATGAGGATGGTGGTGATGCTCATGAAGATGATGATAGTGACGAAAATGATGATAATAGTATAAATGACGATATAAGCTGAGGAAGATGAGAATGATGACGTCAAGGAAGATGGCGATGATGAATAGTGACGATAAATGTGAACTAAAATAGATCACTTATTTGTAGGCCTTCGTGCATCCCCTCGTCTCTTATCGCAGCGACGAACGATGTGTGTCCCCCCTAACTGTCAATAGAAAATGAGATTAACGAGACAAGTGTCGCAGGCAGACTCAATGGGCAATGAGTGCCAGGATTTATTGGGAGCTACAGGCTAAACTCTGGCAGCTGCACTCTGACTTTGGCCAACGTTTCTAGCGTGCTGGGGTAATGTAATAATGGTTTTGGCGGGATTATTTGGTTTCTTGGACGACAAACGCGTGGGGGGGGGGGGGGGGGGGTTAGTTTATAGCGATATGCAAATATAGATGGATGACCGGTCAGATGGGTAATGGATAACTATCACACGAATGGATTTGGATGTATCGAGTGATATTAGTATCATGGTCAAATTAGGTGATTAGGTAACATTTTTTAAAAATTAAAACGGGTGAATAAAATTGGGACAGATGGATAGATAGGTGGCTGGGTATGGGATATTAAAAGAAGACCGAAGAAAAAGCAAATAGTGAAAGGAAGGAAGGAAGGAAGGAAGGAAGGGAAGGAAGGAAGGAAGGAAGGAAGGAAGGAAGGAAGGAAGGAAGGAAGGAGGAGGAAGGAAAAGGAAGAAGGAAGGGAGGAAGTAAGGAAAAGAAACTAAGGAAGGAAGGAAAGGTATACAGGCACAGAGAGAAAAGGACGGACGGATTTCTTCCAGCCAGAGAGACAGATAGAAGGACCAACGTGCTAATGGGCAGGCAGAGAGATCTATATTAGATTGATGTACCTTGACAGACGTCAGAATACCCAGTAAGAAACAATCAATGTAATTGAATGTTGCAGGCCTAGGTTCCCCTAAATGTAAGAAAGGAATAAAGGACAACATAAAAACTGCATTAAACTGTTTCTCCGCGTCCATTGTTACCTCGTAAATATTATCGATTTCCTCCCTCGTACTACTCTCGTGTAAAGCACATTACGCAATCCCTGCACGAAATTATCCTCCTTTGATTTAGCCCAAGCAGGCAGGTATTTCTGCTGGCGTTGAGTTTAATTATGATACATTTGCCAATGCTCGGGAGAATAAATCAAACAGTGAACCCAAGGAAATGAAAATATAACCAGGCGCCGTGTTCACGTTCTTCTTCCTTTCCTTCCTCGTTCATCTTTCAAGAGTCGAGGATAGAGATAGCTCCTCTACTGTTGTCACGTTTCTAAATGATACTAGTGTCCCGTAAATCCATCTTTTTTTTTTTTTTTTTTAAAGAGGATATCCTCTTGCTCATATATCTCGGTCTGTTCACAGTTGTTTGTTTTTATCTCAAAGAGACTTTTTTTCTTTTCTTTTTTTGTCGTTCGCCAGCTTTTACCTCTGACGAAGTCCCTAGAGACTAGGAACTGAATTTTGCGTGTTAATCCATTTTTCCCTGGCAGCCGTGTGCACAGGGGTACCTCGCCGCGCAGGCAGATAACTCCGACTTAGGAGGTGCTCATATTTTTTTTCCGTCGATGAGTAATTGACGTTTCAAGCCGGGTCTCGCTGCTGAGACCAGGGGCGGTTGCCGCAGAGAGAAATCATAAATTAAAATCCCAACCGGTGTAGCCCGGGATTTGAACCCACAACCTCTCTGTCTCGAGGCCGGCGTCTTGCCTCGAGACCAACCAGTCCCCCAAAGAGGCATTCTATCTATACTTTTGGAAACTTGTCAGTACTTATGGATAAAGATGACCTGAGTCTAACATCACATTCCCCTTATTCTTAAAAATGATATTTGATGAAAGTGGTCTCATTTTGTGACACCTCACTCAAAACGTCACATTTGAAGCTTATTTAAGTATTTACGAGTGAATGATATTTTCGTAGTTAATGATCGTCACCAAAACATCGAAGGTTAGCAAATCTGAGAGTCTCGGGCGATGCAATATGTGTAAGCAAAACAAACAAAAGACTTCAAATGTTTAAGATAGAGCTTCTTCTAATCACTTTGGAGGTCAAACATAAGTGGCATGTCAATGTCTTCTTGGAAAAACACAAATGAGCACTGCAACTAAAGTCATCATCATCATCGAGTGCCTTCTCCGCAACGAAGGTTAGCTACTATGGATCGCCATTCTACTCTGTTTCTTGATTTGATGGTGCAGGATGTCATAGATTGACATGTAAATCTTTTGATGTTACTCGTCCATGTTAGTCTTGGTCTGAAGGAAGGAAGGAAGGAAGGAAGGGAGGGAGGGAGGAAGGGAGGGAGGAAGGGAGGGAGGGAGGGAGGAAGGAAGGAAGGAAGGAAGGAAGGAGGAAGGAGGAAGGAAAGGAAGGAAGGAAGGAAGGAAGGAAGGAAGGAAGGAAGGAAGGAAGGAAGGAAAAGGATGGAAGGAAAAGAATGGAAGGAGGGAGGAAGTGAAAAGAAACTAAGGAAGGAAGGAAAGGTATACAGGCACAGAGAGAAAAGGACGGACGGATTTCTTCCAGCCAGAGAGACAGATAGAAGGACCAACTTGGTCTGCCTCTGCCTCTTTTACCTTGTATTTTTCCTTCTAATATTACTTTTAGTAGGCTGTTGTGTCTTTTAACATGCCCCAAAAATTTCATTTGTCTTGTCTTAATTGTATTTATTAGTTCTCTTTTTATTTTCAGTTGTTTTAAAACTTCATCGTTTGTTATCTTTTCTTTCCATCCAATTCTACCTATTCTTCTATAAATCCACATTTCAAAGGCTTCAATTTTCGGTTCTGTTTTCTGGTCTAATGTCCATGTTTCTGCACCATACAGGAATATTGAGAAGATGTAACATTTTTTGTTACAAATTGAGCGAGTCAGGGCGCAAAATATGGCTGCTTGGCTCTAAACAGCGTGACAACGTAACGAACGCCCCAAACCACCAATTATAAGGACTATATCTCTGTCTCTGGAGGCATAACAGATTTATAGTTTTAAAAAAAAAAACCCCAAATTAGAATGTCTGGCGCGTCCCGGCAGCAACACCCAACCCCTCGCTCTTTCCTCGAGGCGAGCGAATTAAGACTGTACACACGAGAAAGAGAAGAAATGAAAATGTTCTCCAAGTCCAGACAAAAAGCCGCCCAGCAGAACTTCCATGCCCTCTCCCTTTGTTGCCCGAGAGCAGTCTGAGGGCTCGGACCGACCAAGAATGAGAGACACCGACTAATGTTTTATTTCAAGAATGTCCCATGTGGGGATACGTCTCAAGATCGGCTTAAAGACGTATGCTGGCGCTGCTTTCATTTTGTTTAATGAAGGGCTTTGAAGGAAATAAGGGCATTTTTATTTTGGGTCTGGACTGAAGAGATAAGGGAGGGAAGATGTAGTGGTCTTGACCATAAACAAAAGTAGGTGGAGATAGAGAGAGACAATTTAAAAAAAAAAAGAAGAAAAAAGTGGAATGATATCTTTACGCAGATGAGTTTTGTTACTTGCTTAAGTAAAGCTGTCACCGTACCACCTTTTTTCGTCTTTTTTTTTTTTAAATTGTCATTATCATCAGCTTTACAGTAGCTTCGCATCTCTATGCATCTTGATGCCTTTACTCCTTTTGGAGAAAGAGAGAGGTGATATATAGCAAAAAAGAGTAATATAAAGGGAAAGTGAGCCGAAACATGATGAAAAGAGAGGAAAAAATAGATATCTTAAGAAGAATATTAGAGGGATAATGGGAGAAAGTGCGAAAGATAAAGAACGGGCATAGGCAAGAAGTAATGAGAGCGTTGGAGGGAGAAATAGAAAAGATGTGAAAGAAACATGGTTCCGAGAACTAGCATGAACAGTTAGCAAGATGGAGGCAAAAGAAATATAGAGAGAAGAGCGATGGTGGGTGAGGACAGTATTGTGAGCGATCAGTGACAAGAATGGGACGCATGTATTGATAGGAACGGGTATACGAGTCGGGAGTAAAAAAGTAAAGTAAGTAAAGTACCCCCGTCACGCCAAGTGGCGTATAGGGAAATATGGTGTTAGTGACCCTATATTTTACAGACCTTCAGCGCATGATTTTTGGGGTAATGTGATCGGTATTACGCCCGTGCTGCTTTACTTTCCCAGAAAAAAAATCCGGTACCCATTTAAGGCTGGGTGAACCCGGAAGCCGTCGGTTGGGATCGAACCCTACCACTTGTCCTTTGTAGTCCAGTTCACTAATCACTGAGCTATCGCGGCTACGAGTCGGGAGTGGTGGTGAGAAATGGGGGCGGGGTAAAGATAATAGACGCCTGATGAACATTTTATTTCCAGTGTAGAAAGTATGAAGGGAGGTATGAAGAACGAGGGAGCCGCGACAGCTCAGTGGTTAGTGAACTGGACTACAAAGGACAAGAGGTAGGGTTCGATCCCGACCGACGGTTTCCGGGTTCACCCAGCCTTAAATGGGTACCGGATTATTTCTGGGAAAGTGAAGCGGCGTGGGCGTAACGCCGACCACATTACCCAAAAAATTCTGTGCCGAAGTTCTGTAAAAATTATGGTCACTAACACCACAATCCCTATACACCACTTGGCCTGACGGGGCTCTTTACTTTTTTTATGAAGAACGAAATGGATGGACTGAAGGATGGATGAGCAGGCTGGCATGTAGCAGGGGCGTATATTCCAGACCAGCTGCGATGCCCGGCTATGCCGGATAGGAAATACTCAAAAGTTATAAGTAAACAGGCGTAAGTTTGTTCATTCCAATAAGAAAAGTGAAGCTGTTAACATAAGCACACGAGCACGTAGTTGTACGGTCTTCGCTCGAAACTTGAAAAGACTTGCTGGTCGGCCAGCGGCGGCGTTGCTATGGCAACGGTGGCTGACTTAGGTACGGCAGTGACCTATGCATGCTAGAAAAGTAATCGCTGGTTAAAGAGCTAGCTTTGAGATTATGTCATGTTCTGTGGAGTTTGTCGGGACTGGGGATTTTTTTTTTTTTTAAACGCATTTGCAGTGATTCTGTTAGCTGTGGCTATCTGTTAGTAACACTTTTTTCTGTGTGTGGATATAGCGAAGGCGATAGATAAGTGCACACTGTGGAAGCAAACTGAGAATAATACAAAGTACGATTCTATGCCCTGGCGGGGAGACAAAGAGGGACACCTAAATATTCACAGAGAAGACAGGAAGAAGCAGAGATGAAGAGGATGCTCCGATCGAAGAGACTTCCTAGCATTCCCCCGGGGAGGGGGTAGTGTGTCGCTAATTTACGCCAAAACTATGTCTGCGCATTTTAGCCCGAAACATCCGTCTTTGACGTCAGTAGAGTTACCTAACAATTTTTACCCACTCTTTTCGATTTTAACTGTCAAAGGTTCTTTACCGTGCGCGAGTGCACATCGGACCTCCCTGTTTATTGCCGTTATCGGAGAGGGACATTGAATCTCGCTCCCCAAGAAATCAGGAGAGGGTAACGTCACGAAGAGACGGATTAATTGTGTCCTATTTTTTACAAAATCACCACCACCTGTGGTAGTCTTTGAATCCGGAGGCTACCTGTCCAGAGGCTGACGTCATAACTCTAGACTACCCAGCATCCTGATGTTTCTGAGGGCAGGTCTGGGAGGCATTACATGTTAAACGTGTGACCAGCCTTTCTCAGCTTCTAGCTGTCAACTGCATTGCGACATATTTCAGTGACGATCGTTGTCCACTTGTAGCTGCCTGGTCTGTTGTCTCTTCACTAAGGGACTCGTTTCTGCAGATCTTTATTTCCGCCAACTTCTCTTCTCTATCAGAGCTCCATTTGAGTGGGGGATCGCCCATCAACCCCCCCCCCCCCCCCTCTTTTGTTTTCAATTATCAACTGCTGATCTGACATTTTCTGGACAGACCTTTGCGATCTCAAAGATTTTCTTTCATTTTAACCGTAAACTCAATCCACCCGCCCGTCCATCTATCTCGAAGTTTATTATTCCCCTCTCTCTCTCTCAATTTCCCTTTCTGAGCTAAAGTCCTATTCGCTTTATGTGAATCCTTCAATTTCTCCAGATTAATCAATTCTCTCCGACATGCTCATTTTCATTTTAGACTGACTTCTAGTTAGCTCTACACCGTTCTTTCATTGCTTTAGTCTAACCTACTTCTAGTTAGCTCTACACCGTTCTTTCATTGCTTTAGTCTAACCTACTTCTAGTTAGCTCTGCACCGTTCTTTCATTGCTTTAGTCTAACCTACTTCTAGTTAGCTCTGCACCGTTCTTTCATTGCTTTAGTCTAACCTACTTCTAGTTAGCTCTGCACCTTTCTTTCATTGCTTTAGTCTAACCTACTTCTAGTTAGCTCTACACAGTTCTTTCATTGCTTTAGTCTAACCTACTTCTAGTTAGCTCTGCGCCGTTCTTTCATTGCTTTAGTCTAACCTACTTCTAGTTAGCTCTGCACCGTTCTTTCATTGCTTTAGTCTAACCTACTTCTAGTTAGCTCTGCACCGTTCTTTCATTGCTTTAGTCTAACCTCTTTGCTTCCCTCTATCTCTTCGATCCTCAATTTTTCCCGTTGTTACAATATATTTCAGTTGTTCTCTTCTCATTACATGGCCAAAAAATGATGAATGTTTCTTCCTAGTTTTGGAAATTTAGCTCCCTTTTTGCTTTGACCTCTTTTAGAACATTTTCATTACTCTGCTTAGCTGTCCATGGTATTCTCAACATTCTTCTGCAAAACCACATTTCTACAGACTTCAGTGATTTTCTTGTCTGTTGTCCATGATTCACATCCATATGTTAAGACTGGCTCTACATAACATTTAAGAACTCTTTTTTTTTTTGTTCTACAGGATTGCCCCCCGTACACAGACCTGAGAAGGACAACGTGGTCCACACCCACCTCCCTGGAAGAGAACCTATATGGGGCAATCGATTCACTTAAACAGACAGCTGACTTCTTAAGAGAGTCTGGAATCCTACTCTGATTGAGACTTGATCGCAGAGAAAGAGAACTCTTTTTCTTGTTTCTATTGTCAAAAATGGATTGCATAGTCTCTTCCTCATTTTTTGGAAAGCTGCTTTTGCCTGAGCCATTGTGCATCTCACCTCTTTTGTACATCTTCCGTCTGAGGTTAACAAAGTTCCCAAATATTTAAATTCATTCACCTGTTTTAATATTGTTCCACTTGTCTTTATTTTGCACTGAGATGATGTCTTTTTCACTTATCACCTCAGTAATACGAGGGACAAAAACAAAGTTCAGGACTTTCAAATCAAATATATTATCCACACATACTTAAGTGCAGGCGAGCGGTGGGAAAACAACTAAGGAGATAGGAAATAAACTGGATGTATTTCAAAACAAATGCATGAGGAAAATACTTCGTATACTGTGAGTTCAAGAATAGTGCAGAAATAAGAGATATGACAAAACATTTTAAAAAAAACTATTTTCAAGAGAAGAAGGTGCTCTCATATGCTGACCATGTGATGAGAAGGGACAACAAAAGAATCTAAAAGCAGGCCAAATGGGAGCCAGAGGGTTTAAAAAAAAAAAAAGAAGAAGAAGGCCGGCCAAGAAAAACACTAAAGAGAATATTGAAAAGAGAAGCAACAAAAATAGGCACCAGCACACTTGCCGAGATTGAGCAACTTGCCCAGAATAGAGCCGTGTGGCGAGACACATTGCAGGTCCTGTGTAAGGTCTGACAGTTGAGAGATGGTCGGACACGAGAGTCTAGAATGTGTGCCCTATGTGTCATCTTCGGCTCAAGTGAACGATAACTAGTTTGCTAGACAGACAGAATAGAGCCGTGTGGCGAGACACATTGCAGGTCATGTGTAAGGTCTGACAGTTGAGAGATGGTCGGACACGAGAGTCTAGAATGTGTGCCCTATGTGTCATCTTCGGCTCAAGTGAACGATAACTAGCTAGCTAGACAGACAGACAGCCGGGCGCGGGCAGACAGACAGATAGATAGTGCAAATGGTCAAGTTGTCTAATTGTTCGCTGAATTATTTAACGAATATCAGACATGAGGTTAAGCAATACAGACAAAGAAGGAAGGAGGAAGAAAGAGAGATAGATAGAAAGAACGTGTCATTGCATAAAAAAGTAGAAAACAGCCAAAGCTAGGAGAACAGCACAATGTGCAACTCCTGGTTTAAATCCCAGCGGTGGCGAATAGATGTTTTCCAAAATGACAAGTCTTCGGAGTTCAAGAAAATCTGAAAATGAGTACCAGATCATCTATGAAAAAAAGGGCGCGGGGGAGGAGGTCTGGTGTTAAAACGACAATATCACCCATCAATATATCTGTTGGTCACTGACAAATACGGACACTAAAACATCATAACATACGCCTTAAGGCTTTGCCTGGAGCACATACTTGACAATGATTATTAAATCAACACGATGTCAGCTAGGACCCATCATCAAACACACAAAGCTTCTGCTACACACTTAACACAGTGTGACTCTTGTAGTTACTGAGAGAAACGTCACAAGTTAAACTTGATTACAAAGTCGGGCTCTACAATTTACATCATTGAGTGCATCGAAGATTGGTTACCATGGAGCGCCATTCCGCTCTGTCTCCTGCATTTTTTTTTTTTTTTTTTGGTGTCTCCAATTTTAGACAATTCAATAGACACAGTGCGGACCATTGTAGCGTTAAGGTCTCCGCCAGCCAGTTCGTTCAAGCTAATCAGTTAAGCTAGTCAGTGAAGTGACTGAGACCTGATTGTGACTCTAATCGCGTCCACAGCAGACTGGTTACCCTTTTAAGCACTTGGTGTTTTTTTTCCGACAGACGAAAAGACGACAGAGCACAATCAAAATGTGTACATAGCTTTCATCGACCAGGAAAAAGCATTCCACCGAGTAAACAGAGAAAACTGTGGGAAATACTAGTAATATAAGGAGTAAGCTAACATCTAACAGAGAACAACTGTGGGAGATACTAACAACATAAGGAGTAAGCCAACATCTAACAGAGAACAACTGTGGGAGATACTAACAATATAAGGAGTAAGCTAACATCTAACAGAGAACAACTGTGGGAGATACTAACAATATAATGAGTAAGCCAACATCTAACAGAGAACAACTGTGGGAGATACTAACAATATAAGGAGTAAGCCAACATCCAACAGAGAACAACTGTGGGAGATACTAACATAATGAGTAAGCCAACATCTAACAGAGAACAACTGTGGGAGATACTAACATAATGAGTAAGCCAACATCTAACAGAGAACAACTGTGGGAGATACTAACATAATGAGTAAGCCAACATCTAACAGAGAACAACTGTGGGAGATACTAACATAATGAGTAGGCCAACATCTAACAGAGAACAACTGTGGGAGATACTAACAATATAAGGAGTAAGCTAACATCTAACAGAGAACAACTGTGGGAGATACTAACAATATAAGGAGTAAGCTAACATCTAACAGAGAACAACTGTGGGAGATACTAACAATATAAGGAGTAAGGCAACATCTAACAGAGAACAACTGTGGGAGATACTAACAATATAAGGAGTAAGGCAACATCTAACAGAGAACAACTGTGGGAGATACTAACAATATAAGGAGTAAGGCAACATCTAACAGAGAACAACTGTGGGAGATACTAACAATATAAGGAGTAAGCTAACATCTAACAGAGAATAACTGTGGGAGATACTAACAATATAAGGAGTAAGGCAACATCTAACAGAGAACAAGTGTGGGAGATACTAACAATATAAGGAGTAAGGCAACATCTAACCAACCTAATTAGAGTCTCTACATCAACACCAAATGCACAGTCAAAACAGCAGCAGGCTACATAGACCACTTCAAAGTTAGATCAGGTGTAAGACAGGGTAAATACAATCCCTTTCTTCCCCCCCCCCCACCCGCATTGTTTATTACATATATGGACAATATATGCAAGTTAGATAACCCATCAGAGACAGGGGAAATCAATGAGCTCTTATTTGCAGACGATCAGGCACTAAAACATGGAAGAATAGAAGACCTACAAGAACACTTAAATAAACCCAACGGCACAGGCATAAAATACAGCATGAAAATCAACATCAACAAAACAAAAGTCATGAATGTCGCAAAAGAGAAACAAAACATCAACATATCTATAGAAGACAGGTAACTAAAACATGTAGAGGAATTCAAATACCTAGGAGTCTAGTGACAAACGACAATTCACAAATAGCAGAGATAGACTCAAGATGCATCAATGCTTGTCAAATCATTGTCAACTTTCACCACTATTGTCCAACAAGGAAATAACTCTAGAGGCAAAACGGGCACTATACAATACAATCTTCATCCCAACGTTGTGCTACCAATGCCAGACCTCGACCCCAGTTGCAAGAACAATAAGAAAATTAATCTCTACTGAGAAGAAATGTGTTAGACGAATGACAGTTCTCGGCCGCCTATCCAGTAGTGTTCGGAGACTTCTGGATAGTGTTGCTTCAAGTGTCGAAACTCTCGATGCGAGGCGACATTCCTCACCTTCCCAGAGTACTACCCTGGTACCCATTTCTGCCAACGGCTGGGTCGACCACGAGGGTATTTTTTTTTTCTAACCACAAGTACAACTCACACTGCTTCCGGCGGGAATCGAACACGGGTTGTCCGAAAGTCGGTAGCCAAGTCGGGTGGTTGAATCTAACACAGGTTGTCCAAAAGTCGGTAGCCAAGTCGGGTGGTTGAATCGAACACGGGTTGTCCGAACGTCGGTAGCCAAGTCGGGTGGTTGAATCGAACACGGGTTGTCCGAAAGTCGGTAGTCCAGTCGGGTGGTTGAATCGAACACGGGTTGTCCGAAAGTCGGTAGTCCAGTCGGGTGGTTGAATCGAACATGGGTTGTCCGAAAGTCGGTAGTCCAGTCGGGTGGTTGAATCGAACATGGGTTGTCCGAACGTCGGTAGCCCAGTCGGGGTGTTTTTTCCAAACGGCTACCTAGGCCCCCAACTGTCTACCGATGAAGACTTTTAAGTCGAAACGTTTATTAACGTCCCGCCTTACATCCGTAAAGTTGCAACACACAATTAATATGTGACTACATTATCCTAACAGACTAAGACACTAAGCGACTATTGCATACATTAGTAAGAGAGAAGTGCATCCAGGCTAAAAATAAAATAGCAGGCAACGAAGACGAATTAGCTAATGGAGGTGGGGGAAACTGGCAGTGGCATACTAGGCACAAATGACGGCGAGTCCAAGAGATTTGTTTTGGAATAGATATTTGATGAATTAGGAAACAGAGCTTTCAGGTTAGTAGACAGGAAACGTGCACATTACCTGCTCAGAATGAACAAATCATCATCATGCGCCATTAATAGCACGTTGAAAGTGAACATGGCGCATTGCGTTGAGGGTTAGAGGGCAGCAAGATATGATGTGTTTGTCTTGATCTAAAACAGCCGATTTAGCAAGTAAAAAAAAAAAAAAAAGTAAAGTGCCCCCGTCACGCCAAGTGGCGTATAGGGAATATGGTGTTAGTGACCATTACATTTTACATACCTTCAGCACATGATTTTTTGGGTAATGTGGTCGGTATTACGCCCGTTCCGCTTTACTTTCCCAGGAAAAAAAAATCCGGACCCATTAAAGGCTGGGTGAACCGGAAGCCGTCGGTTGGGATCGAACCCTACCTCTTGTCCTTTATAGTCCAGTTCACTAACCACTGAGCTATCGCGGCTCCCGACTTCAACAAGTGGATTTTTTTTTTTAATTTTAACTAATTAATTTTGTTGGGGAGGTGGGTGGAATGGTTGGGGGGGGGGGGGGTGTTGGGGTTACCGTGTAGACTTCCCTCTCGCTCGATTCCTAATACTTGACCAAACAGGCTTCTCTGTTTACTTCCAGCTGAAGGCCTACTTGGCCGAAACGTCGTTCGACTTTTGTTTAGTTTCTCACCTCCATTTAAGTTGATACCACATCACTTTTTTTTCTCCTCTTGTTTTAAAATTGTCGTTATCATCATCAGCTTTACTACAGCAGCTTCGCGTCTCTGTGCACCTTGATGCCTTTACTCCTCTATTTACAGGCCCACCTTGGGGGGAGGTTTGCCGCGTGCACTCGCCTCTCCCTCGATTCCTACTACCTGGCCAGACTACTTCTCTATTTACAGTCCCCTTCCCCCCCCCCCTCCCCTCGCATGTATTAGGACCAGTTCTAGCTCACTGATCCTGACGCAAGCAGTCAGCTGACCACTTTCTGTCCATGTGAACTTGCGTGGCATGTTAGGCCCAGAATAAATTATCAAAGGAGCTCCTTAAAGATCACACCAGACCCTGTATAAAGATATAAACGAAGAAGAAGAAGAAAAAATAGGAAGATGTAGTGGAACAAAAGAAGGAACAAGCTGAAAAGGGAGAAGACGGGCAGTGGGAGGTGGATGAAGAAAAAGAAAAGGAGAGAGAATGAAGGAAGGAAGGAAGGAAGGAAGGAAGGAAGGAAGGAAGGAAGGAGGAAGGAAGGAAGGAAGGAAGGAAGGAAGGAAGGAAGGAAGGAAGGAAGGAAGGGAAGGAAGGAAGGAAGGAAGGAAGGAAGGAAGGAAGGAAGGAAGGAAGGAAGAAAAGAAGGAAGGAAGGAAGAAGAATAAGACGATTATGATGATTATGACTTTCAGCGAACTAGTTCACGACCATATGTTGACAGTCTACAACAGCTTTGTTATGTTGAGCAGACTTGAGCAGATGTGCGGGGTAACAGAATTACAGACGTCACAAACTAAGTAAAAATGTAAGTAGCATATCCTTTACAGAACGTTGCTATGACCCCAGCATTTTTGGGGGGCGGAGGGGGGGGGGCTGAGTAATCAGGCATTGCATTAAATATCAGTGGTTTGCCAATGCCTTGTGACGGTAGGCCATGTCGTGAGGATGCTAATCCCGCGAGTCATGATTTCTTTATCTTTCTTTCGTTCGCCTGAAGTATTGTCTATATCTGCAATGTCGTTTCCTGTATACATTTTACTGTCTTTTGTAATTCTTGCAGTGGCCCATATAGTTTTGTCTGTAGTGTTGTATCTATGGGTCAATAGATTTTCCTCAGTCTACTATATTCAGTGCAGTCTTGAAGTATGTGTTCAGCAGTCTAGGGCGCCTGTCCACATGTACATGTAGTTAAGGTGGCGATCTTGAATTTTGTATACCTGTAACTATGGAGTCGATTGTGTCCTGTTCTGAGGCGTATAATGATAACTTGTTCATATCTATTCATATTATGAAAGGCATCCTGATTTGGGGCTTGTGGTCCTCTGATTGATTTGATTATCTGTTTCTTATGATGGTATGTAACGGTGTATCTAGTTGTGTGCCTGTTGAACCTTCCTTTGCCAACTGATCTGCTTTCTCGTTTCCTGGTATTCCACAGTGAGATGGGATCCACTGAGGGCAACCCTGTGGTGCTTGCAGAGTTCAGTCAATAAGGTCTGCAGATGTGGTAATTTTCTGGATTGTAGTGCCTGGAGTACTGATCTTACATCTGTTAAAAACAATACAGGCTGTGGGCTAAGATTACTGTTCAGCAGTTTTTCTGTTGCCAACTTTATTGCTTGGATTTCATCAATGTAATTGTGGTGATTTCTTTAAAAACCCGTGCTCGACGGGACTCATCCCCGGACTCCGAGGTCGTGAAACTTCCACTGCCTCCTAAGCCATGGACATGTACGACATCACAAATATGAGAGAATTAGACAAGTTCTCAGGGAGAGAAAAACAATGAGGAATATATAACAACAGATATGCCCAACGTTTTGACAAATAAAATGCAATGAAATATGTGCTCATAAAGTAACAATAATGCTGGAGACGTGTCCAGCATATAAATGTATCAACAAGAAATGTTTCACAACATAACGAGATCTGCCTTACATAAGAAATCACGTGAATTACCGTCGTGGCCAGCATATAAATGCATCAAGAAGAAATGTTTCACAACATAACGAGATCTACCTTACATAAGAAATTACGTGAATTACCGTCGTGGCCAGCATATAAATGCATCAACAAGAAATGTTTCACAACATAACGAGATCTACTTACATAAGAAATCACGTGAATTACCGTCGTGGCCAGCATATAAATGTATCAACAAGAAATATTTCACAACATAACGAGATCTACCTTACATAAGAAATCACGTGAATTACCGTCGTGGCCAGCATATAAATGCATCAACAAGAAATATTTCACAACATAACGAGATCTACCTTACATAAGAAATCACGTTAATTACCGTCGTGGCCAGCATATAAATGCATCAACAAGAAATGTTTCACAACATAACGAGATCTACCTTACATAAGAAATCACGTGAATTACCGTCGTGGCCAGCATATAAATGCATCAACAAGAAATGTTTCACAACATAACGAGATCTGCCTTACATAAGAAATCACGTGAATTACCGTCGTGGCCAGCATATAAATGCATCAACAAGAAATGTTTCACAACATAACGAGATCTACCTTACATAAGAAATCACGTGAATTACCGTCGTAGCCAGCATATAAATGCATCAACAAGAAATGTTTCACAACATAACGAGATCTACTTACATAAGAAATCACGTGAATTACCGTCGTGGCCAGCATATAAATGCATCAACAAGAAATGTTTCACAACATAACGAGATCTACTTACATAAGAAATCACGTGAATTACCGTCGTGGCCAGCATCAAACAAGAAAAAGAGGAAACTGATATCCTTTAAACACAAGGACAGCTCCAGAAGATGGATTATTGAAACAACAGACACGCTGACCTATGGAAACAAATCATGGACAGTAGACAAACAAATGAAATGACCCTTAGAGGCCACAGAGATGGGATTTCTCAGAAGAATGTTCAGAGTACTCTTGACAGCTAAAAAGAACAACGATAATATTCTCAAAGAGGCTAACCCACACAAAATAGTTCCTAAAAACACCAGGGGGAAAAAACAATCTACATTTTTTTTGAAACATCAGAGGAAACTTGTAAAACTTGGTTACAACTGGCAAAAATACTAGGAAAGAGAAATCGTGGACGACAAAGAGAGAATATACTAGATAGCTTTGGTGTCGTGGAAGGGTCAACAACAGAACTGAGACGATGCACTGTGGACAGCGAATTGTGGAAGGACATGATCGCCTGTGCCAACCGGTCTGGGAATGATGCGACAGCACGACCAGGGGCATGCTAGAATCACACCACAGAGTGGACACTCCATTTTCCAATGTGGCTGAGGGTCATGAGGAAAAGCTGACAGAAAGTGCGCGATATTTTCGTGTTTTAACGCGATATCTCAAATAAAAATGACAAAACAATATTCAAATGCAATAAGAGAGCATATGACACGATACCAAGAAAACAATATCAAACGTCATGAAGAGAGCATATGACATACCAGCAAAACATTATTCAAATGTCATGAAGAGAGCATATGACACGATACCAGGAACACAATATTCAAATGTCATGAAGAGTGCATATGACATACCAGCAAAGCAATATTCAAATGTCACGAAGAGTGCATATGACATGATACCAACAAAGCAATAAATATTAAAACTACTGAGTGGATGTATATTCCTGTTAGCAACATCTGGTTATGAATCACGGGCAATATAGCAAACAAATAACATCAGATGGAAGATGCACTACAGTAATAAAAAGAAGAATAAAAAGTCAAGTAAAGAGCCCCCGTCACGCCAAGTGGCGTATAGGGAATATAGTGTTACTGACCATCAATTTTACAGACCTTCAGCACATAATTTTAGGGGTAATGTGGTCGGTATTACGCCCGTACCGCTTTACTTTCCCAGAAAAAATCCGGTACCCATGTAAGGCTGGTTGAACCAGTCGGTTTGGACTGAACCCTACCTCTTGTCCTTTGTAGTCCAGTTCACTAACCACTGAGCTATTGCGGCTCAAAAGAAGAATAGCTCAGGCCAAATAGCATTTCAGAAAATGAAAAACATATTATGCAACAAATCGATGTCAATAGAAGTGAGAAAGAGAGTTCATCGGTGCTATATAGAACCAATTCTGACCTATGGAAGCGAATCATGGACAGTAGACAAACAAATGAAGAGACAATTAGAGGCCACAGAGGTGGGATTTCTCAGAAGAATGTTGAAAGTTTCCAGGACAGCTAAAAAGACCAACGAGGAAATTCTCCAAGAGGCCAATACAAAAAGGGAGCTGCTAAGAAACATCAGAAAGAAACAATCAACATTTTTTTCGGGCACATCAAGAGAAGATGAAAGTTTGAATACTTAGTTGCAGGTGGCAAAATACAGAGAAAGAGAGATCGTGGACGACAAAAAGAGAAAATACTGGATAGCTTGGGTTCATGGCATGGAAAACGGTAAACAACAGAACTGATACGATGTACGACGGATAGAAGGTTCTGGGAGGACATGATCGCCTACGCCAAAATATGGCACACGATATGATGATAGCAAATAACAATTAAGAAAATTGCCTCATCTGAAACAAAATGCTACATAAAAATCTTTAGGACACCTTGAATAATGAAAGTGGGCAATAAAGACACATTAAATTACATAAATAATGAAAAAGAACTAATTTATAAACATTTTAGAGGAGAAATGAAAATACTACGGCCAGGTCAAAAGATACAGTCCACTGGACAGGATAAAAATGGTAGACATGGTTCCAGTAAGATGAGGCAGGGAAGGAATAAGAAGAAGGTGATTTCTGGACATCAAACAGGCGTTGAACTAGACAACAGAAGCGTTAAATCTGGCCAGAGTCTGTGGTCCTTTCATACGTGCTTTGACGAGTCCAACGTTCTGTGGGAGATCTGAATAGAGACAGTGGTCCTTTCATACGTGCTTTGACGAGTGCAATGTTCTGTGGTAAATCTGACTAGAGACAGTGATTCTTTCACACGTGTTTTGACGAGTGTAATGTTCTGTAGTAAATCTTACTATAGACAGTGATTCTTTCACACGTGTTTTGACGAGTGCAATGTTCTGTAGTAAATCTGACTAGAGACAGTGATTCTTTCACACGTGTTTTGACGAGTGTAATGTTCTGTAGTAAATCTTACTATAGACAGTGATTCTTTCACACGTGTTTTGACGAGTGCAATGTTCTGTAGTAAATCTGACTAGAGACAGTGATTCTTTCACACGTGTTTTGACGAGTGTAATGTTCTGTAGTAAATCTTACTATAGACAGTGATTCTTTCACACGTGTTTTGACGAGTGCAATGTTCTGTAGTAAATCTGACTAGAGACAGTGATTCTTTCACACGTGTTTTGACGAGTGCAATGTTCTGTAGTAAATCTGACTAGAGACAGTGATTCTTTCATACGTGTTTTGACGAGTGTAATGTTATGTGGTAAACCTGACAGAGGGATGGAGAGAGAAGCAAAGGTCAGAGGAGTAAACCCCAAACAGAAAGATCCAGAGTTGAGACAATAATGCAGTTAGTAAACGATTACACATCCTTTCTGGCATCTCCTACAGTCAGATTGGTACTAAACGTAGCACAGATGCGTTCTTTTGGAATGAACCAGTGAAACCGAAAGCGAGAATACCTGGACAACACATAATCTCAAAGCATCTTGCCCAGGCTTGTATCATCTATTGGTTGTTTTTTGTTCGTGATGACCTACATTGGAACATTGATTTATCTTTCGAGGTAGAAAAGCGTAGACTATCATCATCATTATCAAAAGCCAATATTAGACCTACATTTGATCAATTTGACATTTGGTTCTTTATAGATTAATTGCAAGTCACATAATTATGACCAAGCCAACAAAATAATTCTGAAGATAAAAAAAATAACTCCGAAGATAAAAAAAATCATTCCGAAGATAAAAAAAAATAATTCCGAAGATAAAAGAGTTCAATAATTCCGGAGATAGATAAAAGAGTTTAAAATAATTCTGGAGACAGATAAGAGTTAAATAACAGAGTTTAACTCCGGAGATAAAAGTTAAATAATTCAGGAGACAGATAAAAGAGTTAAATAACTCCGGAGATAAGAGTAAATAATTCCGAATATAGATACAAGAGTTAAATAATTTTGGAGAAAGATAAAAGAGTTCAATAATTCCGGAGAAAGATAACAGTGTTAAATAACTCCGGAGATAAAAGTTAAATAATTCCGGAGACAGATAAGAGTTAAATAACTCCGTAGATATATAAAAGAGTTCAATAATTCTGGAGAAAGATAAAGGAGTTTAAAATAATTCCAGAGAAAGATAACAGAGTACAATAATTCCGGAGAAAGATAAAAGGGTACAATAATTCCGGAGAAAGATAAAAGAGTACAATAATTCCGGAGAAAGATAAAAGAGTACAATAATTCCAGAGAAAGATAAAAGAGTACAATAATTCCGGATAAAGATAAGAGTTCAATAATTCCGGAGAAAGATAAAAGAGCTTAAATTAATTCAGGAGATAAAAGAGTTAAATTACTCCGGAGATAGATAACAGTGTTAAATAAATTCGGAGATAAAAGTTAAATAATTCCAGAGACAGATAAGAGTTAAATAACTCCGGAGATAGATGATAAAAGAGTACAATAATTCCGGAGATAAAAGTTAAACAACTCAGGAGATAGATAAACCACATCCCTGCATTTTTTGCCAAACGAACATTTTTTAGAGCAGTTTTTATTTTTATGAAACAAAACTGTCAAAGTAGCGCTTTTGTCAGTGCAACTCCCTCAGGGATCGGACACCGCTCGACCCAGAACAGCACTGACTGAACGTGTCAACAACTCATAGCTGACTGTCAGCGTCAGGAGCAGTAAAAAAAAAAAAAAGCATAATAATAATCAAGATATTGCCTTCCTGCGATTGGCCTGGAAACAGACTAGCCAATCTCTAGGAAATAAGAAAGGGGACAGGGAACCGTACCGACAAATGTCATGGTAATGTCAGATGTTCCGGGATAAATTGAGCACTTTGCTTATTGTAAATCACAACACAACTTATGTACTCCCATTACAAGTTCTTTGATTTTTGTGAAAGCAGTAGTTGCCTTGTTTTGAGGAGGAAGAAGTAGATAGAGGAAGAAGTATATAGAGGAAGAAGTAAATAGAGGAAGAAGTAGATAGAGGAAGAAGTAAATAGAGGAAGAAGTAGATAGAGGAAGAAGTATATAGAGGAAGAAGTAGATAGAGGAAGAAGTAGATAGAGGAAGAAGTAGATAGAGGAAGAAGTAAATAGAGGAAGAAGTATATAGAGGAAGAAGTAAATAGAGGAAGAAGTATATAGAGGAAGAAGTAAATAGAGGAAGAAGTAGATAGAGGAAGAAGTAGATAGAGGAAGAAGTAGATAGAGGAAGAAGTATATAGAGGAAGAAGTAAATAGAGGAAGAAGTAGATAGAGGAAGAAGTAGAAAGAAGTAGATAGAGGAAGAAGTATATAGAGGAAGAAGTAAATAGAGGAAGAAGTAGATAGAGGAAGAAGTATATAGAGGAAGAAGTAGATAGAGGAAGAAGTATATAGAGGAAGAAGTAAATAGAGGAAGAAGTAGATAGAGGAAGAAGTAGAAAGAAGTAGATAGAGGAAGAAGTAGAAAGAAGTAAATTGAGGAAGAAGTAAATAGAGGAAGAAGTAGAAAGAAGTAAATAGAGGAAGAAGTATATAGAGGAAGAAGTAGAAAGAAGTAAATAGAGGAAGAAGTATATAGAGGAAGAAGTATATAGAGGAAGAAGTAGAAAGAAGTAGATAGAGGAAGAAGTAGAAAGAAGTAAATTGAGGAAGTAAATAGAGGAAGAAGTAGAAAGAAGTAAATGAGGAAGAAGTATATAGAGGAAGAAGTAGAAAGAAGTAAATAGAGGAAGAAGTATATAGAGGAAGAAGTAGAAAGAAGTAAATAGAGGAAGAAGTATATAGAGGAAGAAGTAGAAAGAAGTAAATAGAGGAAGAAGTATATAGAGGAAGAAGTATATAGAGGAAGAAGTAGAAAGAAGTAAATAGAGGAAGAAGTATATAGAGGAAGAAGTATATAGAGGAAGAAGTAGAAAGAAGTATATAGAGGAAGAAGTAGAAAGAAGTAGATAGAGGAAGAAGTAGAAAGAAGTAATAGAGGAGAAGTATATAGAGGAAGAAGTAGAAAGAAGTAGATAGAGGAAGAAGTAGAAAGAAGTAAATAGAGGAAGAAGTAAATAGAGAAGAAGTATATAGAGGAAGAAGTAGAAAGAAGTATATAGAGGAAGAAGTAGAAAGAAGTAAATAGAGGAAGAAGTAGAAAGGGGAAGAAAATAAGGTAGAGGAAGGAGTGACGACAGCGGTTACTACAAGTAGTAGTAATAATAGTAGACATATATTATTGATTTATAATGAATTTTGGGAACTTTGTTAACCTCAGAAGGAAGATGTACAAAAGAGGTGAGATGCAGAATGGCTCGGACAAAAGCAGCTTTCCAAAAGATGAGGAAGATACTATGCAATCCATTTTTGACAATAGAAACAAGAAAAAAGAGATCTTAAATGTTATGTAGAGCCAGTCTTAACATATGGATGCGAATCATGGACAATAGGACAACAGACAATAAAATCACTGGAGTCTGTAGAAATGTGGTTTTACAGAAGAATGTTGAGAGTACCATGGACAGCTAAGAAGAATAATGAAATCGTTCTGAAAGAGGTCAAAGCAAAAAGAGAGCTAACTTCCAATATTAGGAAGAAACAATCATCATTTTTTGGCCATGTAATGAGAAGAGAACAGCTGGAATATATTGTAACAACTGGAAAAATTGAGGGACGAAGAGATAGAGGGAAGGAAAGAGAAAAAATACCAGACAGCTTAAGAGAATGGCTTGGCAGAAGGTCAACAACAGAAATGATAAATAGCTGACGAGATCGAAAGTTGTGGAGAGACATGATCACCTGCGCCAGTAGGCCAAGTACTTGATGATGATGATATTATTGATAGCAGCAGCAAATAGTAGTAGCAGCAGTAACATTAGTAGTAGTAGTAGCATTAGTATTAGTAGCTTTTGGGACAATAGTAGTAGTATTAGTAGTAGCATTAGTAGTAGTAGCATTTGGGGCAATAGTAGTAGCATTAGTATTAGTAGTAGTAGCTTTTGGGCAATAGTAGTAGTATTAGTAGTAGCATTAGTAGTAGCAGCATTTGGGGCAATAGTAGTAGCATTAGTATTAGTAGCATTTGGGGCAATAGTAGTAGCATTAGTATTAGTAGTAGTAGTAGTAGCATTTGGGGCAATAGTAGTAGCATTAGTAGTAGCATTTGGGTATCAGTAGTAGCATTGTTTATTAGTAGTAGAATTAGTAGTAGCATTTGGGGCAATAGTAGTAGCATTCGTAGTAGTAGTAGTAGTAGTAGTAGTAGTAAGTATTAGTAGTAGCCACTAGTGGTAGCATTAGTATTAGTAGTAGTAGCAGCATTAGTATTAGTAGCATTTGGGGCAACGTAGTAGCATTAGTATTAGTAGTAGCATTAGTATCAGTAGTAGCATTAGCATTAGTAGTAGAATTAGTATTAGTAGTAGCATTAGTATTATTAGTAGAATTAGTAGTAGTAGTAGCATTAGTATTAGTAGCATTTGGGCAACAGTACTAGCATTAGTATTAGCAGTAGCATTAGTATTAGTAGTATTAGTAGCATTAGTGGCAATAGTAGTAGTATTAGTATTAGTAGTAGCATTAGTATTATAGTAGCATTAGTAGTAGCATTAGTATTAGTAGTATTTGGGGTAATAGCAGCATTAGTAGTATAGCAGGAAGGATTTGGATATTATTTAGGCGCTAAATTAACAAAGATATATAGTGTGGTGCGCAGCGCACCACATGTACACGAGAGACAGGGGGAGTTAACCGTGACATTTCGTGTCGGGATGTTGACCTCTAGTCCCGGTGACCCCGGAAGTGCGCTGTTTATGTCTGGTGTGTGCTGACTTTGAAGCGCTTGGTGTACTTGAGCGATAGTGATAGGTTAGTAGATTATACAACATCAGGTTCTCATAATGAGGTTTCTTCTGGGCGCCTAATGTACTGTAGGCGCAGGGGGAGTTAACGGTGACATTTCGTGTCGGGATGTTGACTGGGGGTGTCTGTCGGCGTGACCTCGGCGCTCCGTATTTTAAAAATCCCGAATTATTTTTGAACTGTGACATTTCGTGTCGGGATGTTGACTGGGGGTGTCTGTCGGCGTGACCTCGGCGCTCCGTATTTTAAAAATTCCGAATTATTTTAAAAAAACAGTCTCCATCTGATTTCGAACACGGGTCTACGGCGTGCCAGGCCAGACACTTACCACTATGCTACAGACGATCACAGAATTAGAGGCTGAATGAGACAGGTGAATCGTGAGCTTTTGTTGGTGCTGACAGCTAGCTAGTAGTAGAGAAAGATTGACCCACATTTAGGCGCTAAATTAACGAAGATATATAGGGCAGCGCCCCGCGCGCATAACGCGTGCCGCGCAGGGGGAGTTAACCGTGACATTTCATGTCGGGATGCCCGGTGACCTCTCGTTGACCTCTCAACCTCTCGGCGCCATGGTCGGGTGAGCTCTCCCAGTAGGGGACCTGTTATGATCAAAGACCCTATTTCTCTGTGAAATTTCTCACTTGGGTAACTTAAGCTGGTCTAGCCGTCTAACAGAGAGACAGTAAATTAATGTACTTTTGCTATTCTATTACTGTAGTGTTTTTTTTTTGTTTTTTGTTTTGTTTTTTTTTGTAGTGGTTGTAGTAATAGTAGTAGTAGTTAAACTACTACTTTTTTTTCATGTATAGTAGAGAGACGGTAGAGTCTTATAGTTATTTTTATGCATGACAACTTTAATGTATCTATAAAATTCATTTTGAAATATATTTAACCCGTGGAAACATCAGCATCATGAGACTTATTAATGTCCAAATGACCGCTTGTTCATAACACGGATACGACAGCATGATGACTTTAACGGGTACACAATCAAAGATCCCGTGGGTTTTGTTTTAGTCGATGACAACTTTTGAAATAGTAGCTGACAACTTTTGTATTAGCAGATGACAGCTTTCAATGACTGTTTACATGCTATGTCATGTAGCAGTCATGTATGTCATGTCGAGGTAGTAGACACGTATGTCATGTCATTGTAACAGTCATGTCCAATGTAACAGTCATTTCGTTGTAATAGTCAGCTCGTTGTAACAGTAACGTGTGTCATGTCGTTTTATCAGAGACGTATGGTATGTCGTTGTAACAGTCACTTCGTTGTAATAGGCATCTCGTTGTAACAGTCACGTATGGCATGTCGTTTTATCAGACACGTATGGTATGTCGTTGTAACAGACATGTTGTATCAGTCATGTCGATGTAGTAGACACGTATGTCATGTCATTGTAACAGTCATGTCAATGTAACAGTCATGTCAATGTAACAGGCATTTCGTTGTAATAGTCATCTCGTTGTAACAGTCACGTATGTCATGTCGTTCTATCAGACACGTATGGTATGTCGTTGTAAAAGACACGTCGTTTGTATCAGCGATGTCGATGTAGTAGACACGTATGTCATGTCATTGTAAAAGTCATGTCAATGTAACAGTCATGTCAATGTAACAGGCATTTCGTTGTAATAGTCAGCTCGTTGTAACAGTCACGTATGTCATGTCGTTTTATCAGAGACGTATGGTATGTCGTTGTAACAGACATGTCGTTGCATCAGTCATGTCGATGTAGTAGACACGTATGTCATGTCGTTGTAACAGACACGTATGGTATGTCGTTGTAACAGACATGTCGTTGTATCAGGCATGTCGATGTAGTAGACACGTATGGCATGTCATTGTAACAGTCATGTCAATGTAACAGTCATGACAATGTAACAGGCATTTCGTTGTAATAGTCATCTCGTTGTAACAGTCACGTATGTCATGTCGTTTTATCAGACACGTATGACATGTCGTTGTAACAGACATGTCGTTGTATCAGGTATGTTGATGTAGTAGACACGTATGTCATGTCATTGTAACAGTCATGTCAATGTAACAGTCATGACAATGTAACAGGCATTTCGTTGTAATAGTCATCTCGTTGTAACAGTCACGTATGTCATGTCGTTTTATCAGACACGTATGGTATATCGTTGTAACAGACATGTCGTTGTATCAGTCATGTCGATGTAGTAGACATGTATGGCATGTCAATGTAATAGTCATGTCAATGTAACAGTCATGTCAATGTAACAGGCATTTCGTTGTAATAGTCATCTCGTTGTAACAGTCACGTATGTCATGTTGTTTTATCAGAGACGTATGGTATGTCGTTGTAGCAGACATGTCGTTGTATCAGGCATGTCGATGTAGTAGACACGTATGTCATGTCATTGTAACAGTCATGTCAATGTAACAGTCATTTCGTTGTAATAGTCATCTCTTTGTAACAGACACGTATGTCATGTCGTTTTATCAGACACGTATGGTATGTCGTTGTAACAGACATGTCGTTGTATCAACCATGTCGATGTAGAAGACACGTATGTCATGTCATTGTAACAGTCATGTCAATGTAACAGTCATGTCAATGTAACAGTCATTTCGTTGTAATAGTCATCTCGTTGTAACAGTCACAGATGTCATGTCGTTTTATCAGACACGTATGGTATGTCGTTGTAACAGACATGTCGTTTGTATCAGTCATGTCGATGTAGTAGATACGTATGTCATGTCATTGTAACAGTCATATCAATGTAACAGTCTTGTCAATGTAACAGTCATTTCGTTGTAATAGTCATCTCGTTTGTAACAGGCACGTATGTCATGTCGTTTTATCAGAGACGTATAGTATGTCGTTGTAACAGACATGTCGTTGTATCAGTCATATCGATGTAGTAGACACGTATGTCATGTCATTGTAACAGTCCTGTCAATGTAACAGTCATGACAATGTAACAGTCATTTCGTTGTAATAGTCCATCTCGTTGTAACAGTCACGTATGTCATGTCGTTCTATCAGACACGTATGGCATGTCGTTGTAACAGACATGTCGTTGTATCAGTCATGTCGACGTAGTAGACACGTATGTCATGTCATTGTAACAGTCATGTCAATGTATCAGTCATGTCAATGTAACAGTCATTTCGTTGTAATAGTCATCTCGTTGTAACAGTCACGTATGTCATGTCGTTTTATCAGAGACGTATGGTTTGTCGTTGTAACAGACATGTCGTTGCATCAGTCATGTCGATGTAGTAGACACGTATGTCATGTCGTTGTAACAGACACGTATGGTATGTCGTTGTAACAGACATGTCGTTGTATCAGGCATGTCGATGCAGTAGACACGTATGTCATGTCATTGTAACAGTCATGTCAATGTAACAGTCATGACAATGTAACAGGCATTTCGTTGTAAAAGTCATCTCGTTGTAACAGTCACGTATGTCATGTCGTTTTATCAGTCACGTATGGCATGTCGTTGTAACATACATGTCGCTGTATCAGTCATGTCGATGTAGTAGACACGTATGTCATGTCATTGTAACAGGCATGTCAATGTAACAGTCATGACAATGTAACAGGCATTTCGTTGTAATAGTCATCTCGTTGTAACAGTCACGTATGTCATGTCGTTTTATCAGACACGTATGGCATATCGTTGTAACAGACATGTCATTGTAGCAGTCATGTCGATGTAGTAGACACGTATGGCATGTCATTGTAACAGTCATGTCAATGTAACAGTCATGTCAATGTAACAGTCATTTCGTTGTAATAGTAATCTTGTTGTAACAGTCACGTATGTCATGTTGTTTTATCAGAGACGTATGGTATGTCGTTGTAACAGACATGTTGTATCAGGCATGTCGATGTAGTAGACACGTATGTCATGTCATGTGTAACAGTCATGTCAATGTAACAGTCATTTCGTTGTAATAGTCATCTCGTTGTAACAGACACGTATGTCAAGTCGTTTTATCAGACACGTATGGTATGTCGTTGTAACAGACATGTCGTTGTTTCAGTCATGTCGATGTAGTAGACACGTATGTCATGTCATTGTAACAGTCATGTCAATGTAACAGTCATGTCAATGTAACAGTCATTTCGTTGTAATAGTCATCTCGTTGTAACAGTCACGTATGTCATGTCGTTTTATCAGACACGTATGGTATGTCGTTGTAACAGACATGTCGTTGTATCAGTCATGTCGATGTAGTAGACACGTATGTCATGTCATTGTAACAGTCATGTCAATGTAACAGTCATGTCAATATAACAGTCATTTCGTTGTAATAGTCATCTCGTTTGTAACAGACACGTTGGTCACCAGTACAATGAGTATTCTGTTATTGAGTCATAGGTCACAATCTATTTTTAGTAACTAATCAGGTATTGCATCAGAGATCAAAATCTATTTTTAGTAACTCAACATCCCCATTATAGGGAACTGAGTAACACCATCTCTTTTTGTGAAAATTTCAGATTTCAAAGCTGGAGCAAAAAAAAGATGGTGTTACTACTCAGTTCCCCTATAATGGGATGTTGAGTTACTAAAAATAGATTTTGATCTCTGATGCAATACCTGATTAGTTACTAAAAATAGATTGTGACCTATGATTCAATAACAGAATACTCATTGTTCTGGTGACCAACGTGTCTGTTACAACGAGATGACTATTACAACGAAATGACTGTTACATTGACATGACTGATACAATGACATGACATACGTGTCTACTACATCGACATGACTGATACAACGACATGTCTGTTACAACGACATACCATACGTCTCTGATAAAACGACATGACATACGTGACTGTTACAACGAGATGACTATTACAACGAAATGACTGTTATATTGACATGACTGTTACATTGACATGACTGTTACAATGACATGACATACGTGTCTACTACATCGACATGACTGATACAACGACATGTATGTTACAACGACATACCATACGTGTCTGATAAAACGACATGACATACGTGACTGTTACAACGAGATGACTATTACAACGAAATGACTGTTACATTGACATGACTGTTACATTGACATGACTGTTACAATGACATGACATACGTGTCTACTACATCGACATGACTGAAACAACGACATGTCTGTTACAACGACATACCATACGTGTCTGATAAAACGACATGACATACGTGTCTGTTACAACGAGATGACTATTACAACGAAATGACTGTTACATTGACATGACTGTTACAATGACATGACATACGTGTCTACTACATCGACATGACTGATACAACGACATGTCTGTTACAACGACATACCATACGTCTCTGATAAAACAACATGACATACGTGACTGTTACAACAAGATTACTATTACAACGAAATGACTGTTACATTGACATGACTGTTACATTGACATGACTGTTACAATGACATGCCATACGTGTCTACTACATCGACATGACTGCTACAATGACATGTCTGTTACAACGATATGCCATACGTGTCTGATAAAACGACATGACATACGTGACTGTTACAACGAGATGACTATTACAACGAAATGCCTGTTACATTGTCATGACTGTTAACTTGACATGACTGTTACAATGACATGACATAGGTGTCTACTACATCGACATGCCTGATACAACGACATGTCTGTTACAACGAAATACCATACGTGTCTGTTACAACGACATGACATACGTGTCTACTACGTCGACATGACTGATACAACGACATGTCTGTTACAACGATATGCCATACGTGTCTGATAGAACGACATGACATACGTGAATGTTACAACGAGATGACTATTACAACGAAATGACTGTTACATTGTCATGACTGTTACCTTGACAGGACTGTTACAATGACATGACATACGTGTCTACTACATCGATATGACTGATACAACGACATGTCTGTTACAACGACATACCATACGTCTCTGATAAAACGACATGACATACGTGCCTGTTACAACGAGATGACTATTACAACGAAATGACTGTTACATTGACAAGACTGTTACATTGATATGACTGTTACAATGACATGACATACGTATCTACTACATCGACATGACTGATACAACGACATGTCTGTTTACAACGACATACCATACGTGTCTGATAAAACGACATGACATCTGTGACTGTTACAACGAGATGACTATTACAACGAAATGACTGTTACATTGACATGACTGTTACATTGACATGACTGTTACATTGATATGACTGTTACAATGACATGACATACGTGTCTACTACATCGACATGACTGATACAACGACATGTCTGTTACAACGACATACCATACGTGTCTGATAAAACGACATGACATACGTGTCTGTTACAAAGAGATGACTATTACAAACGAAATGACTGTTACATTGACATGACTGTTACAATGACATGACATACGTGTCTACTACATCGACATGCCTGATACAACGACATGTCTGCTACAACGACATACCATACGTCTCTGATAAAACAACATGACATACGTGACTGTTACAACGAGATGACTATTACAACGAAATGCCTGTTACATTGACATGACTGTTACATTGACATGACTGTTACATTGACATGCCGTACATGTCTACTACATCGACATGACTGATACAACGACATGTCTGTTACAACGATATACCATACGTGTCTGATAAAACGACATGACATACGTGACTGTTACAACGAGATGACTATTACAACGAAATGCCTGTTACATTGTCATGACTGTTACATTGACATGACTGTTACAATGACATGATATACGTGTCTACTACATCAACATACCTGATACAACGACATGTCTGTTACAACGACATACCATACGTGTCTGCTACAACGACATGACATATGTGTCTACTACATCGACATGACTGATGCAACGACATGTCTGTTACAACGACATACCATACGTCTCTGATAAAACGACATGACATACGTGACTGTTACAACGAGATGACTATTACAACGAAATGACTGTTACATTGACATGACTGTTACATTGACATGACTGTTACAATGACATGACATACGTGTCTACTACATCGACATGACTGATACAACGACATGTATTTACAACGACATGTCATACGTGTCTGATAAAACGACATGACATACGTGACTGTTACAACGAGATGACTATTACAACGAAATGCCTGTTACATTGTCATGACTGTTACATTGACATGACTGTTACAATGACATGCCATACGTGTCTACTACATCGACATGCCTGATACAACGACATGTCTGTTACAACGACATACCATACGTGTCTGTTACAACGACATGACATACGTGTCTACTACATCGACATGACTGATGCAACGACATGTCTGTTACAACGACATACCATACGTCTCTGATAAAACGACATGACATACGTGACTGTTACAACGAGCTGACTATTACAACGAAATGCCTGTTACATTGACATGACTGTTACATTGACATGACTTTTACAATGACATGACATACGTGTCTACTACATCGACATCGCTGATACAACGACGTGTCTTTTACAACGACATACCATACGTGTCTGATAGAACGACATGACATACGTGACTGTTACAACGAGATGACTATTACAACGAAATGCCTGTTACATTGACATGACTGTTACATTGACATGACTTTTACAATGACATGACATACGTGTCTACTACATCGACATGACTGATACAACATGTCTGTTACAACGACATACCATACGTGTCTGATAAAACGACATGCCATACGTGACTGTTACAACGAGATGCCTATTACAACGAAATGACTGTTACAACGACATACCATACGTCTCTGATAAAACGACATGACACACGTGACTGTTACAACGAGCTGACTATTACAACGAAATGACTGTTACATTGACATGACTGTTACAATGACATGACATACGTGTCTACTACCTCGACATGACATACATGACTGCTACAATGACATAGCATGTAAACAGTCATTGAAAGCTGTCATCTGCTAATACAAAAGTTGTCAGCTACTATTTCAAAAGTTGTCATCGACTAAACAAAACCACGGGATCTTTGATTGTGTACCCGTTAAAGTCATCATCGCTGTCGTATCCGTGTTATGAACAAGCGGTCATTTGGACATTAATAAGTCTCATGATGCTGATGTTTCCACGGGTTAAATATATTTCAAAATGAATTTTATAGATACATTAAAGTTGTCATGCATAAAAATAACTATAAGACTCTACTGTCTCTCTACTATACATGAAAAAAAAGTAGTAGTTTAACTACTACTACTATTACTACAACCACTACAAAAAAAAAACAAAACAAAAAAAAAACACTACAGTAATAGAATAGCAAAGTACATTAATTTACTGTCTCTCTGTTAGACGCTAGACCAGCTTAAGTTACCCAAGTGAGAAATTTCACAGAGAAATAGGGTCTTTGATCATAACAGGTCCCCTACTGGGAGAGCTCACCCCGACCATGGCGCCGAGAGGTTGAGAGGTCAACGAGAGGTCACCGGCATCCCGACATGAAATGTCACGGTTAACTCCCCTGCGCGGCACGCGTTATGCGCGCGGGGCGCTGCCCTATATATCTTCGTTAATTTAGCGCCTAAATGCGGGTCAATCTTTCTCTACTACTAGCTAGCTGTCAGGCACCACAAAAGCCTCACGATTCACCTGTCTCATTCAGCCTCTAATTCTGTGATCGCCTGTAGCATAGTGGTAAGTGTCTGGCCTGGCACGCCGTAGACCCGTGTTCGAAATCAGATGGAGACTGTTTTTTTTTAAATAATTCGGAATTTTTAAATACGGAGCGCCGAGGTCACACCGACAGACACCCCCAGTCAACATCCCGACACGAAATGTCACAGTTCAAAAATAATTCGGAATTTTTAAAATACGGAGCGCCGAGGTCACGCCGACAGACACCCCAGTCAACATCCGACACGAAATGTCACCGTTAACTCCCCTGCGCCTACAGTACATTAGGCGCCCAGAAGAAACCTCATTATGAGAAACCTGATGTTGTATAATCTACTAACCTATCACTATCGCTCAAGTACACCAAGCGCTCCAAAGTCAGCACACACCAGACATAAACAGCGCAACTTCCGGGGTCACCGGGACTAGAGGTCAACATCCCGACACGAAATGTCACGGTTAACCCCCCTGTCTCTCGTGTACATGTGGTGCGCTGCGCACCACACTATATATCTTTGTTAATTTAGCGCCTAAATAATATCCAAATCCTTCCTGCTATACTACTAGCATTAGTATTAGTAGTAGCATTAGTATCAGTAGTGATGGCTTTTGGGGCAATAGTAGCATTAGTATTAGTAGTAGCATTAGTATTAGTAGTAGCATTAGTATAGTAGTAGCATTAAAATTAGTAGTAGCATTAGTATTAGTAGTAGCATTAGTATTAGTAGTAGCATTAGTATTAGTAGTAACAGTAACATTAGTAGTCGTAGTAGAATTAGTAGTAGCAGCAGCACTAGTAGCATTAGTGTTTGTACCAGCAGTAGTAGTAGCAATAACAGTAGTAGCAGCAGCAAGCAATATTAGTATTCGTAGAGCAGCAGCAGTATTCGTAGCAGTTATAGTAGTAGTAGCAGAAGTAGCATTAGTAGTAAAACTTGCTACTGGCTGTCACACTAAAGCACGCCAGTCAACCTTCGATGTTCATGGGTGACCAAAGTGGGCCATCCGATTACTGTAATCGCTGCGAGCACAGAGCGGTTATTATCACCAACATAAAGTATTGAACAGCCTTTGCTGGGACTCAGCTGGGGGGGTATTCTACCTGTCACTTTGACATCGGCATAGATTTATGCCTCCAGGGGTTTATTCCTGAAGTTAAACGTGCCGGATTTACACCCAGCACCGACGGCTTTCTATTCCTGTCGACCACAGAAATAAAGGACAATTTATTTGTGTAAAACACATGTTTATTTTCAACTCAAACGGGCACTTTGGTTATAATCTTGGAAAGGTTACAGCATTTTTATAGATGAAGATAGAAAAAAAAAAGGCTTAGAATAACCCCCACCATAGAATATATAAAATAACAATGCAAGCCCTCATGTGGGAAACAACAGGTAAGAGGAAAAGAGGAAGACCCAGAGAGACACTGAAGAGAACATTGATCAGAAAGGCAAGATCAGCAGGAATCGGCCCCTCAATGAGATAGAGTTGCTTGCATAGAACAGAGACAAATGGCGAGATATGATAAAATATCTTTAGAAGGATTGAAAACTGGAGACAGACAGACACATAGATAGAATATATAAAGAAACAACAGATAAAATGGTTTGGCCACGTGACAAAGAAAAAGGATGAAAACACAACGAGCTTTCAATAAACGTTGCGAGAACACCAGGCTCAAGGGTCGACCACGAAAAAGATGGATGGAACAGAATATTAGAAACACTATGAAACATAACAGCGGCAGAGGCGAACAGACGAGCAAAAAAACAAATTATATATCCCTCGATGCCGAAATGCAAATGAGGAAAGAAAGAATAGAGAACAGGCAAATAATTGCAATGCTGCGGTAAAGCTGGTAGCAAAGAGCCAGTGGTAGGGTGTGCTAAACACTCCAAAGTATGATGACAGCTTTACAAGGAAGGAACACAACACAATACTGACGTTAAGAAAGAATATAATTTGGCCTAGTGCATTCCTCTACTGCTAAAAAACGGATGTTTTATGGAAGAGGATCAATTGATGATGTCACCCACAAAATGTATCATTTGTACTTATAGCAAATGTTGATGTCAAGGTCAAGTTCGAGACTTGAACCGGCGTCTTAGCACGCGAGTTTACACCCATATGTGCTCGGCCGCCTATCCAGAAATGTTCGGAGAATTTCTGTATAGTGTCGCCTCAAGCATCGAAAATCAGATGCGAGGCGACATTCCTCACCTTCCCTGGGTAATACCCTAGTACCCATTTCTGCCATCGGCTGGGCCGACCGTGGGGGTATTTTTGTTTTCCAACAACGAGTACAACTCACACTGCTCCCAGCGGGAGTCAAACACCGGTTTCCGAACGTCGGTAGTCCAGTCGGGTGTTTTTCCCAACTCGGCACCGAGGCCCCCAAATGTTGATGTATGATGATATTCAAGTGGTTAATGCTCATAACAAAATATCAAAGGCTGGCAAATTTGAGAAAGGTATAGGCACGAGGGTTGAATCGGTGTTTTACCGCGCGAGTTTTTACTCAGATGTGCTCGGCGCCTATCCAGAAGTGTTCGGAGACTCCAGTCTAGTGTCGCCTCTAGCATCGTGACCCACGGGCGAGGCGCCATTCTCACCTTCCTAGAGTATGGACCCTGGTACCCATTTCTGCCAGCGGCTAGATCGATCCCATGGGTATCTTTTCTTTTTCTCTCCAGCCACGAGTACAAGCCACACTGGTCCCAGCACAGGTTGCCCATACGTCGTTAGCTAGTGGGGGTGGTTGTGTGGTTTTGTTTTATTTTATTCTATTTTAAGATGGAAGATGGATCGCATAAATAAAAGCAGAATAATTCAGGTCAAATAACATTTCAGAAAATGAAAAATATATTATGCAACAAATATATATCAACTGAAGTGAGAAAGAGAGTTCATCTGTGCCATATAAAACCAATTCTGACCTATGGAAGCGAATCATGGGCAGTGGACAAACAAATGAAAAGACGATTAGAGGCCACAGAGATGGAATTTCTCAGAAGAATGTTGAAAGTTCCCTGGACAGCTAAAAAGACCAATGAGGAAGTTCTCAAAGAGGCCAACACAAAAAGTGAGCTCTTAAAAAACATCAGAAAGAAGCAATCAACATTTATTGGGCATTTCATAAGAAGAGGAAAGTTGGAATACTTGGTTACAACTGGCAAAATAAAAGGAAAGAGAGATCGCGGACGACAAAGAGAGAAAATACTGGATAGCTTGGTGTCATGGCATGGAAAACAGTCAACAACAGAACTGATATAATGTACTGTAGATAGAAGATTGTGGAAGGACATGATCGCCTACGCCATCCGGTATGGCACATGATGATGATTTCAGATACATCATCTTCTAATGACTTTGAATGTGAAAATAGAAGAAGCGCGTGTGTGTGTGTTACCTTCCTGACATAAGTGAGCACATCAACTAAAGTCATCATCATGTGTCATACAAGTTGGCGTTAGCGATCATGTCCCTCCCACAATCTTCTATCTACCGTGCATCGTATCAGTTCTGTTGTTGACTGTTTACCATTCTATGACACCAAGCTATCCAGTAATTTTATCTATTTGTCGTCCACGATTTCTCTTTCCGTGTATTTTGCAAGTTGTAACCAACTATTCCAACTTTCCTCTTCTCATGATGTACCCAAAAAAATGTTGATTCTCAACTAAAGTAACAATGAGAAACAAATGTGAAGAGAGAAGAAATTATCACGCCGTGTCTCAAACGATGGCGTAAAAACAATATAGCGATAGTGCCCATGTTATTTCGACCATTTGCAAATTTTTATGTAATCTGGTCAGAACTACGCCAATGCCGAATCTCTCTGAAAAATCTCTTGTACATGATTTAAGATTAGGAGAAACGTAAGATGTGTTGATCGGGACCGCACCTGCCCTCTTGTCCTGAGTAGGCCAGCTCTCTGGCTACTGATGTGCCGCAGCTTCTTCTATTTCCTTGGTTAGAAGTGAAATATGGAACCGCGGCGTGAGTTATGTTTTGAACAAGCAGGCGTCATCATAAACATCAGTCGCAACTTGTGACGATGTCAATCCATTCCACAGGTCTAACACTTCGCATGGTATATGGTATCCCATTAACTGGAATTGTCACTTCCTTCTCTGTTTTCCTCAGCTTCTCGAACCCTATATATTTCTAGAAGTAACATTGCTTTTCTTACTTTTTTAAAGTATTTTTGTTTAGTGAGTTTTTTATGGACTTTATTTTTTGTTTTATTATGTCCATTATGGAAATGTTGGACATTATGGTGAAAGAAAGCAAAAACAAAGGACTCAGCCTTAATAGCAAAAAGACAGAAGTAATGGTAACAACAAAGAAAAAGACATCACCTCAGTGCAAAATAAAGACAAGTGGAACAATATTAAAACAGGTAAATGAATTTAAATATTTGGGAACTTTGTTAACCTCAGACGGAAGATGTACAAAAGAGGTGGGATACAGAATGGCCCAGGCAAAAGCAGTTTTCCAAAAAAATGAGGAAGATACTATGCAATCCATTTTTGACAACAGAAACAAGAAAAGAGTTCTTAAATGTTATGTAGAGCCAGTCTTAACATATGGATGTGAATCATGGACAATAGGACAACAGACAAGAAAATCACTGGAGTCTGTAGAAATGTGTTTTTACAGAAGAATGTTGAGAGTACCATGGACAGCTAAGAAGAGTAATGAAATCGTTCTGAAAGAGGTCAAAGCAAAAAGAGAACTAACTTCCAATATTAGGAAGAAACATCATCATTTTTTGGCAATGTAATGAGAAGAGAACAACTGGAATATATTTTGTAACAACTGCGAAAATTGAGGGACGAAGAGATAGAGGAAAGCAAAGAGAAAAAATACCAGACAGCTTAAAAGAATGGCTTGGCAGAAGGTCAACAACAGAAATGCTAAATAGCTGCCGAGATCGAAAGTTGTGGAAAGACATAATCACCTACGCCAGTAGGCACGGTACTTGATGATGATGATGTTCATTATCTTATCTCTCTTGTTTACATTGGGCCGATAGCAACTTTCCTCGTTCACTTTTAATAATGTATTAGATTGGCGTATACTATGTTGGGTCGCTGTTTACAACAAACTCTCAAAGAGAACAGTGTACGTCATGGCAACTAGTAGCAACACGATGGAGCTGATGGCATTGACAACGGCATTCATCTGGTTAGAGTCACAAGACTACACCCATGCCACTCCACCAAAGTTCGCCACTCTTGTGAATCGATCCCTAACCCTTTTACCCCCCCCCCCCCCTAGATTCCACTCCATAAAATCAGCAGTGCTATTATGGCATACATGCATCCTCTACTCTGCACCAAATATAAACCAGTTCTGTATGCGATAAAACATTCGCAAATGTTACAAAGAAAGTATTATGATTGCGTCTACAATATGTGTATAATTATGCTTTAACAATAATAAATTACTAAAGGAGAGCCACGGGAGACGCTCGCTCAGTACAGCTTTTGACTCGCCATCAATACAACGTCAACAAAAGTGATAAACTATCATAACGTCAACACAAGTGACAAACTATCACAACGTCAACAAAAGTGACAAACTATCATAACGTCAACAAAAGTGATAAACTATCATAACGTCAACAAAAGTGACAAACTATCACAACGTCAACACAAGTGACAAACTATCACAACGTCAACACAAGTGACAAACTATCACAACGTCAACAAAAGTGACAAACTACCACAACGTCAACACAAGTGACAAACTATCACAACGTCAACAAATGTAACAAATCTATCACAATATCTAAAAGTGACTAACTACCACAATATCCAAAAGTGACAAACTACCACAACATCCAAAAGTGACAAACTACCACAATATCCAAAAGTGACAAACTACCACAACATCCAAAACTGACAAACTACCACAACATCCAAAAGTGACAAACTACCACAACATCCAAAACTGACAAACTACCACAACATCCAAAAGTGACAAACTACCACAACATCCAAAACTGACAAACTACCACAACATCCAAAAGTGACAAACTACCACACATCCAAAACTGACAAACTACCACAACATCCAAAACTGACAAACTACCACAACATCCAAAACTGACAAACTACCACAACATCCAAAACTGACAAACTACCACAACATCCAAAGTGACAAACTACCTCAACATCCAAAACTGACAAACTACCACAATATCCAAAACTGACAAACTACCACAATATCCAAAACTGACAAACTACCACAACATCCAAAACTGACAACTACCACAACATCCAAAAGTGACAAACTACCTCAACATCCAAAACTGACAAACTACCACAACATCCAAAACTGACAAACTACCACAATATCCAAAAGTGGCAAACTACCACAATATCCAAAGTGGCAAACTACCACAACATCCAAAATTAACAAACTACCGCAACATCGAAAAGTGGCAAGTCACCAATACATCACACCTAACAGTGCTATATCGCTTGAACGACCCCTCCCCCCCCCCCCCCCCACACACACACACAAGCGATAAGTCACCAAACAGAAGTCGTATGAGTGCAAGCTTGCCAGTAGAATCTCCACGAAAGACAAGTCGCCATGAGAGAAGTCGCCGCCAGTACAATACACCAGAAATAATTCGCCAATAAAGTACACACACACACACAATCAATATCAAACACTAGACGCAAAGGGTAGCACCACATTTGTGTATAGACAGCGTCAGGGGCGATAATGGCGATGACGCGGCATAACAGGCTGGGCGGCTATTTTAAGATGACACTGTGATATTTGGAAGCAACGGGGAATAGATTCCAGAAATAAGCCACACTGTTGGACAAGGCGATAGAAAGAATAAATGTTATAAGGAAAGGGGAGGGGCAGGACGTGGTAACAGGCGTGCAAAATTCATCAGCGTCAGGGGCCGTGTGTCAGAGAGAAATAAAGAGGCGTGTAGCATTCACATGCGTCAGGAGCTGTGTGAGTGAGAGAGACATAATGAGGCGTGTAGCATTCACATGCGTCAGGAGCTGTGTGAGTGAGAGAGAAATAAATAGGCGTGTAGCATTCACATGCGTCAGAGTTGTGTAAGTGAAAGAGAGAGAGGTGCGACATTCACAGACGTCAAGAGTTGTATAAGAGAAAGTTAAGAGAGGCCTCCGACATTTATATGCATCAGGAGCTGTGTAAGTGATAGATATTTAATCGTGCGACATTTACAGAAATTATGAGTTGTATAAAAATGAGAGAGGTCTGCGACATTTGCATCTGTGGGAGAAAGAGATAAAGAAGTACGTCGTTTACGGACGTCATGAATTGTATAAGAGAAAGTGAGAGAGGCATACGAGATTTACAGACGTCATGAGGCGTGTGAGAGGAATAGAGAGAAGCATTGGGGCATTCATAGGCGTCATAAGCTGAGAGAGAGAGAGAGAGAGAGAGAGAGAGAGAGAGAGAGAGATAATACGAGAGAGAAAGAGTGTAGTGTGCAGCGAGCAAAAAAGGGGTAAAATACAACAATCTAATGAACAGCAGTCAGTGACACTTCTACCTTTCAGCTCCCTGTGGAGCATAGGTCTTCAACAAACACTTTCCAAGTCGTTCTGTTTCTCGCCACTCTTTTAAGACCATCCCATGTCTTCCCTATCATTTCATCTCTGCCTCCATCTGTCTTCTCTAAACATTCCTTGGTCTTCCTCTTTCTCTTTTTCCCTGGGGATTCCAAAAAATAGTCTGTTGTGTAATACTCTCAGTTGGCTTCTGTAGTGTGTGTCCTATCCAGCGCCATCGTCTTCGCTGTATCTCTTTATCCACTGGTATTTGACGGGTACATTTCCATAATTCTATGTTAATGATTTTGTCCTGCCATTTCCATCCTTTATTCTGTGTAAGCATCTATTAATGAAAGTCTGTATCTTCATGATTGTCAGTTTTGTTGTTCTTCATGTTTCACAGCCATGTAATAAGACTGACTTAACATGGAGTTGATAATTGTATTTTGTATTTAACCTAATTTCTTTGGATTTCCATATGTTTCCCAGTGCAACAAATGCTCCGCATTGCTTTGATATCCTTATTTTGGTATCATTTTCTGTTCCTCCCTCTTTGTTTATATTACTGTCCAGATAAATGCAATATTGTACGTCTAGTAGAGGTATTTCTCCTATTTTTATTTGGTTATTGCCAACTGTATTAATTCTCATAATTTTGGTCTTATCTCTATTTATTTTCAGTCCTAGCTGTTGTGATCTCTCATCAAGTATGCTCATTTTATCCTGCATCTGTTTATGGCTATATGATAGGATAGCTATGTCATCAGCAAAGTCTAAATCATCAAGTTGTTTGGTCAGTGACCACTGGATCCCATTTCTGTTGTTTTGTGTTATTTTCATCAATCTATGGCCAGTAGAAAGAGAAATGGAGACAGAAGGCATCCCTGCCTTACTCCTGTTCTTATTTCAAATGCTTCTGAAAGCTGTCCTTCATGCACCACACTACATTTCGTTCCTTCATACATTGTTTTTATCAGGTTAATAAACTTTATGGGGACTCCGTAATGACTCAGCAACTTCCAAAGCATTCTTCTGTCTAAACTATCAGTCAGTGGACACTAACAATTCATAAAACATGAATTTCTATCACCATAAAGAAAATAACACGCACATTTCTTGAAGGAATTGGCTGTTTCCTGATTTGTTACTACTAATCTAACCATGAGCGAGTCATAACATATTTGTCATTATTTGATTAATTCACTCTCCATTCTACTTTCCATCTTAATGAAAGATATAAACAACTTAACGAACAATGAAGAATTCGAAATATGGATTTATAGAAAAATAGGATGGAAAGAAAAAGAAAACAAATGATGAAGCCATAAAACAACTAAACGTTAAAAAAAAGAACTGCTAAACACAATTCAAACAAGACAAATGTGATTTTGGGCTATGTTAAAAGACACAACAGCCTACTAAAAGTAATCCTGGAGGGGAAAATACAAGTTAAAAGAGCCAGAGGCAGTCCAAGACTAACATGGACGAGTAACATCAAAAGATTGACAAGTCAGCCTATGACAACCTGTAACCATCAAAGCAAGAGACAGCGGAATGGCGCTCCATGATAGCCAGCCTTCGACGCAGAGACGGCACTCAATGATAATGACTAAAGTCCTTGAGATACAAATGACACATGTGTCAAGTATCAATAATAAAAGTATGAGTCATTCATACAGGCCGCACAAAACGTAACGTTGTGTTGACAACGTGCAGCAGTGAACTGCGTTATGTGCGTGTGTCACGGCTGTAGCTCTTGCGCTACAATTAAGGTAGCGCTAACACGTTCTGTGTGCAAAAAAAAAAAAAACATTTGTAGAAAAATGTCTTATGGGTAATAATTGTAGTAATAAAAGTGTGGTTGTGTAAGGTAATTGTAATAGAAGAGTCAATAAAAATGTTTCGGTAGGTTACTGTACATATATTACATACAAACTTTTTTATCAGCCATCATCATAATCAAGTACCATGCATGCTGGCGTAGGTGATCATGTCTCTCCACAATTTTTTTGTGGTTACATTATATTCCAGTTATTCCCATCTCATTACATGGCCAAAAAAGTATGATTGTTTCATCCTAATATTGGATATTAGCTCTCTTTTTGCTTTGACCTCTCTCAGAACATCTTCATTACTCTTCTTAGCTGTTCATGGTATTCTCAACATTCTTCTGTAAAACCACATTTCTACAGACTCCAGTGATTTTCTTGTCTGTTTTCCTATTGTCCATGATTCACATCCATATGTTAAGACTGGCTCTACATAATATTTAAGAACTCTTTTTCTTGTTTCTATTGTCAAAAATGGATTGCATTGTATCTTCCTCATTTTGTAAAGCTGCTTTTGCCTGAGCCGTTCTTCATCTCACCTCTGTTGTACATCTACCATTTGATGTTAACATGTTCCCAGACATCTAAATTCACCTGTTTTAATATTGTTCTACTACTTGTCTTTATTGTATACTGCGGTGATGACTTTTCCTGTGTTGCTACCATTACTTCTGTCTTTTTGCTATTAAAGCTGAGTCATTTATTTTGCTTTGTTCACTATAATGTCTAACATAGTTAGACAGGCAATAGGCCTAGTCAATGAGGCAGGCAATAGAGCTAGACAATGAGGCAGGCAATAGGCCTAGTCAATAAGCAAGGAAATAGGGCTAGACAATGAGGATGGAAATATGGCTAGACAATGAGGCAGGCAACTTAGCTAAACAATGAGGCAGGAAATAGGGTTAGACAATGAGGCAGGCAACTTAAGATAGAAAATGAGGCAGACAATAGGGCTAGATAATGATGCAGGCAATAGGGCTAGATAATGATGCAGGCAATAGGGCTAGATAATGTGGCAAGTAATAGAGCTAGACAATGAGGCAGGCAATAGGGTTAGATAATAAGACAGACAATACATAACTGGACAATGAGACAGACAGTACATAACTGGACAATAAGACAGACAATACATAACTGGACAATGAGACAGACAAAACATAACTGGACAATGAGACAGACAGTACATAACTGGACAATGAGACAGACAATACACAACTGGACAATGAGACAGACAATACACAACTGGACAATGAGGCAGGCAATACACAATTGGATAACAAGGCAGGCAACAGAGCTAGACCATAAGAAATTCTGACCACGGCATTATATACAAATAGATGCTTAAATGTGTTAAAATGTAGCTAGCTAAGTTCCCTTAGCTGTTCTTTATAGACTGAGAGCCTCCATTGCTGATCTCAACTCTATGAATCTTGCAGGAGCAGACACATACAATGTAATTTTCACTATCATTTTTGGACGGCAAATGTGTATAACATAAAAAACCTAGTCTGATGTGAATGAATTGTGCCATACCAAGAAATAGGCAATAAACAATTCAGACTGGCTATAGCAAAGCGATATTTTATTAATTATTAATAATATTAATTGTCAACTCCAATGTTAAGTCAGTCTTATTATATGGCTGTGAAACATGGAGAACAACAAAATTGACAATCATGAAGATACAGATTTCATTAATGGATGCTTATGCAGAATAAAAGGATGGAAATGGCAGGACAAAATCACTAACATAGAATTATGGAATGTACCAGTCAATACCTGTGCATAAAAAGATACAGCAAAGACGATGGCACTGGATAGGACACACACTGCAGAAGCCAAATGAGAGTATTACACAACAGACCCTTTTCTGAAATCCCCAGGGGAAAAGACAAATCGGAAGACCAAGAAATTCTTGGAGAAGACAGACAGAAGCAGAGATGAAGATGATGGGGAAGACATGGAATGATCTTAAAAGAATGGCAAGAAACAGAACGACTTGGAAAGTGTTTGTTGAAAACCTATGCTCCACAGGGAGCTGAAAGGTAGAAGAAGAAGAAGAATAGCAGAGCGACATCTTCCTTTCAATGGGCCACTTCAATAGTTTTGCTGTGTGTGTGTGATATATGTGATTGTAATAGTAAAGTTGTAAGAGAGATAGTAATATTGTAAGAGTAATAGTAATGTTGTAAGAGAAATAGTAATATTGTAAGCTTAATAGTAATGTTGTAAGAGAAATAGTAATATTGTAAGCTGTCATTGTAAAAAGTATTGTTATGGAAACAGACCATAGATTTTAGAGCAGTGACCTCTGTAATATGTGCCATTTTGGCACGCAAGGTTTCTGTTTTGAGATTGTGGTTCTGCCCTATGTGCTGTCTTCGGCTCGAAAGGACAATAGATAGATAGATAGAATAGTAATGTGTAAGGGTAATGGCTAATGTAGTAACAGCTGTGCTGAGTGGGCAATACAGCAGAGCCTATTACTCAAAACGACCCTGACTTCAAATATTTTAGAGTCTGAATGTTACATTTGACCAAATTTTGATCTGGAGTTTGAATGATTGTAAGTTCAAACTGCTCATGCACAGTGAAAGATGCTAGCTGTAGATGTATTTTGGTGTGTGCTCCTTGCACCATGCATGTGTGTTTTCTTCTCCATTTTAATTTCTCTGTGCTGTGTTATATATTTGACCATAATCTAATGGCAATAGCATCCAAAAAGCGTGTTGAAGCTGTGATATGTAAGAAGAAGATTGCGGTACCAACAACTGAAATTAACAAGTTCCTATCATGAAACATGAAAGCAACACGTGTGTAGCACGTCAAGAAAAGAATGATAGTGAACTCGAACCCTTGACCAGTAAGGTGAGGTACAGTCATTCCAGGTGTTTACCCTTTCAAACAGTAACCTTTCTCTTCCTCTCCACCAGCCACACAGGACATTACCACTACTCACAACATTACAATAAACGCAGAATTCTATTTATTATTTTAATTAATTAATAGATATATTATTAGTTTATTTATTATTATAAAATAATAATTAATTAACTAAAATTATTTACATAAAAAATTTACTGTATTCATGTTTCTTTTTTTTTATAAAAGATCTTTACAAGGATTGAAAACTGCTAGAATAAAAATTTAGATAAGAGAAGGGGTATGTGGGTCTACGCCCTATGGGCTGGCTACGGCTCGAAAGGTCAATAGATAGATAGATTCATGTTTTAATTTATTATTTAGGACATTTAATGGTGTTATCTTTACTTCATAATTACATGTATTAGTGGCTTAAGTTGATCAAAATGGGTTTGTTTTAGAGCCCGGGAATAATTCACTCTCCATTACTTGTTATTGAAAAAATTGACTTTAAAAATTCAGAGTTGAAATTGCTTCCTTGAATGAATTAAGTTCAGAGTAAAAGACACCACTGTATTTGTGGCTGCTCTAGTTTTGTACGGGTAATAGTTGATGTAGTAATAGAAGTACTGTGTGAGTAATATTTATGATAGTAATAGTAGTATTGTATGAGGAATAGTTGTAATCATAGTTGCAGTTCTAAATGGTAATATTGTGGTTGTAATAGTTGTTGTTGTTGTTATGGATCCAGTGACCTTGAGCTGATGCCCTTCGGCCCAATGCCATGTAGTACTATCTACAAGTATTTTAAGTTCTGCTGTTGTTCCGTACAGAGTGTTCCATTGGAGGGTCTTTGGGGAAATAGTGTTGTTCTGATGTCAGTGAGCTCAGGACATTGAAACAGGTGATGTTCTACAGTTTCTTGTGGGTGATTACAGAGTGGACATACTGGGGTATGGTTTTGTTGTATTCTATTAAGGTTGTAATAGTAGTGTCATAAGGGTGATAGTTGTATAAACATAGTTGTATTGTTACGAGATTAGTTGCTTGGTTAACAGACTGGCAGTTTATAAAGAAACATCCCCCTCTGGGTTGGCTATGTGATGAGCAATAGTTGTGCTATCTGGGTAATCCTTCTTTTGACATACTACATGATGAGCCAAAGTTGTGCTATCTAGGTAATCCTTTTGACATACTACATGATGAGCAAAAGTTGTGCTATCTAGGTAATCCCCCCTTCGACATACTACATGATAAGCAATAGTTGTGCTATCTAGGTAATCCTTCTTTTGACATGCTACATTATGAGTAAAAGTTGTGCTATCTAGGTAATCCCCCTTTTGACATGCTACATTATGAGCAATAGTTGTGCTATCTAGGTAATCCCCCCCCCTTTTGACATGCTACATTATGAGCAATAGTTGTGCTATCTAGGTAATCCCCCCCTTTTGACATGCTACATTATGAGCAATAGTTGTGCTATCTAGGTAATCCCCCTTTTGACATGCTACATTATGAACAAAAGTGTGTTTTATGGCTAATCCTTCTCTGGGCAGGCTACAAGATGAGCAATAGTTGAGATATGTAGGTAATGTCTGCAGTAGTAATTATAGTAAAAGTAAAAAAAAGTAAAGCGCCCCGTCATGCCAATTGACATATAGGGAATTTGGTGTTAGTGACCATAATTTTTATAGACCGGCACACAACTTTTGGGGTAATGTGGTTGGAATTACATCCGCACTGATTTACTTTCTCAGAAAAAAATATGGTATCCATTTAAGGCTTGGTGAACCCAGAAGCCGTCGATCAGGATTAAACCTGACTTCTTGTCATTTGTAGTCCAGTTCACTAACCACTGAACTATTGCGGCTTCCTAGTAATTATAGCTTTGTAAGGTTAATAATAGCTGTAGTATTAGAAGTTACAAAAAGGTAATAAGTAGAAGGTAAAGAGCCCCGTCACGCCAATTGGTGTATAGGAAATATGGCAATAGACCTTCGGCACATGATTTTTGGGGTAATATGGTAGGTATTACGCCCGTACCGCTTTACTTTCCCAGAAAAATCTGGTACCCATTTAAGGCTGGGTGAACCTAGAAGCCGTCGGTTTGGATCGAACCCTACCCTTGTCCTTTGTAGTCCAGTTCACTAACCACTGAGCTATCGCGGCTCCTACAAAAAGGTAATAGTTGTAGTATTATTAGTTACAGAAAGGTAATAGCTGTAGCATTAGAAATTACAAAAAGGTAATAGTTGTAGCAGTAAACATTATTGTTGAGTGAGTAATAATTGTTAGTTTAAAAAAAACAACTGTTGTGCAGTTGTTATTTTGTAAAATGTATTGTTTCATGATGTGTTGAAGTAGCTTTTTTTTCTATCTTACATATGGAGTATGTACTCCTGCCACAGTTGTCTGTGTTATTCTCTTACCAACCTTGCTTTCTGCATATTTGCCTTTAATTTGTCTCCACAGATACTTCCTTGCTCAGATTAAGATATTTTTGCTTATATACGAACTTGTTTGAACAGCAAATGCTACACAGTGAATGAGCTGAGAACAATCACCAACACAATCCTGACATAAGATTTGGTAACCAGAACTCACTATGGGCTTATTTCACGTTCTCATGGTGGTCCAAGATTAAACTTTACCAAGTGAAGAGGAAACAATGAGAGATGGTTAACTCAGTATTCAAATAATGATGAGCTGAAGTCAAGTGCCTGCTATGTCCTTCTGGGAGCCATGAAAGAAGATGTACAAGGCGATAACAGGAAGATGATGGAGATGGATAGGCCATAAGCTAGGAGGAGATTCAGAAATAATCACACGAACTACCACGAATTGGATTCCAGAAGGATGTCAAGAGGATGCTGACCAAGAACAACCTAGCAGAGGACTGTGGAAACAAAGATGAACAATGTGGGTCCAAACTTGGGGCACCTTGCAAAAGATAACCACAAACCTCACAAAATGGAAGCGCTTTGCTGTTGCTCTTCAAAAGGCCACAGGTCATTTCAGCCCACTGACTGTTATGTTAGTGTGTGACCAAGGGAAGTAGAAGCCCACTGACTGCTATGTTAGTGTGTGGCCAAGGAAAGTAGAAGCCCGCTGACTGCTATGTTAGTGTGTGGCCAAGGAAAATAGACAAAGCCCACTGACTGTTATGTTAGTCTGTGAACAAGGAAAGTAGACAAAGCCCAATGACTGCTATGTTAGTCTGTGACCAAGGAAAGTAGAAGCTCACTGACTGCTATGTTAGTGTGTGGCCAAGGAAAGTAGACAAAGCCCACTGACTGCTATGTTAGTCTGTGACCAAGGAAAGTAGAAGCTCACTGACTGCTATGTTAGTGTGTGGCCAAGGAAAATAGACAAAGCCCACTGACTGCTATGTTAGTCTGTGAACAAGGAAAGTAGAAGCCCACTGGCTGCTATGTTAGTGTGTGGCCAAGGAAAGTAGACGCCCAAGGACTGCTATGTTAGTGTGTGGCCAAGGAAAGTAGAAGCTCACTGACTGCTATGTTAGTGTGTGGCCAAGGAAAGTAGACAAAGCCCACTGACTGCTATGTTAGTGTGTGGCCAAGGAAAGTAGAAGCTCACTGACTGCTATGTTAGTGTGTGACCAAGGAAAGTAGACAAAGCCCACTGACTGCTATGTTAGTGTGTGGCCAAGGAAAGTAGACGCCAAGGACTGCTATGTTAGTGTGTGGCCAAGGAAAGTAGAAGCTCACTGACTGCTATGTTAGTGTGTGGCCAAGGAAAGTAGACAAAGCCCACTGACTGCTATGTTAGTCTGTGACCAAGGAAAGTAGACGCCCAAGGACTGCTATGTTAGTGTGTGGCCAAGGAAAATAGACAAAGCCCACTGACTGCTATGTTAGTCTGTGAACAAGGAAAGTAGAAGCCCACTGACTGCTATGTTAGTGTGTGGCCAAGGAAAATAGACAAAGCCCACTGACTGCTATGTTAGTGTGTGGCCAAGGAAAGTAGACAAAGCCCACTGACTGCTATGTTAGTGTGTGGCCAAGGAAAATAGACAAAGCCCACTGACTGCTATGTTAGTGTGTGGCCAAGGAAAGTAGACAAAAGCCCACTGACTGCTATGTTAGTCTGTGGCCAAGGAAAGTAGAAGCCCACTGACTGCTATGTTAGTGTGTGGCCAAGGAAAGTAGACAAAGCCCACTTACTGCTATGTTAGTGTGTGGCCAAGGAAAGTAGAAGCCCACTGACTGCTATGTGTTAGTTTGTGGCCAAGGAAAGTAGACAACGCCCACTGACTGCTATGTTATTCTGTGACCAAGGAAAGTAGAAGTTACCTGTCAAGCTCTGAAAATACATATCGGTCATATCCTGAGGATGCATGATTGTGAATCTTTTTTCATTCACTATCAGCACATGAACAATGTAATGTAAATATTTTCAGAGCCTTTTTCTTATGGAGCTCAACCGGTATTCTTGTTTAGATTCATCTCTTATTAGTTTATTTGAAATGTATACTTTCCAACGTATGTTCAAGATCCTACATAGACATTTGTTATCTAAAGCATTTATTTTCTTTCTAAATTTGGGTTGATTTCTAACTTTCACATCCATATTTTAGCAATTACATTAGCAAACCATAAAAATAAGATTTGAGAAAGACAAAGAAGACCTTAGGTTGGTTGCTTGATTGATTATTGATCTAGCAGCCTAAGAGTGCCTTTATGGATCAATGCTGTGTTACTGTGTACTGGTGTTGTTAAGTTATTCTGTTCAATTTATTCATTTAAGGTGTTTCATTTATTGAGAATCAGTGAAAGACCTGCCATTCTACCAGCATTAACTGCTGAACATTCAAGAAAATCATATTCTGATTGTTCACAATAATTCTACAGTCTACAGTACTAGAATGTTGACACAACTTACAATACATGATTGAATGTTGTCATGATATAATGTTCCATTGTATTATGTTTAAATCACACCCAAAATAAATCTTTACTTGAAAAAGGCAGGTCACTTCTGTCACAATAAAATCATTAAAAATGTTTCACTGCAAACTAATAATTTAACACACTGACAACTGGTAATATAATAAATTAATATACTTACCAACGGCAGGTGGATCATAAGAGTCGCCAAGAAGAATTTCAGGCGCTGAATATGCTAAAGACCCACACGATGTCTCCAATTTTTTACCCGGCGCAAAAACATTGCTGAATCCAAAGTCTGTCAATTTGACAATGCCGAGTTTATTAAAGAACACAACATTTTCTGGTTTTAAATCTCTGTGTACTACATGCAACCTATGGCAATATAAAATTGCTTCTACTATTTGTCTAAAATATTTCTTAGCTTGTGTTTCATCTAATCCGGTATCATGTTTCATAATGTAGTCGTACATGTCCCCATCTCCTAGCTCCAAGATAAGATAAAGTTTTGTTTGGGTATCAATAACTTCATATAAACGAACAACGTTCGGGTGTTGAACCAGTTTCATACACCTAACTTCTTGAAAAAGATGTGATCGTGACACATCATCTAGTTTCTGTTTGTCTATAACTTTGACTGCGACTTTCTCGCCAGTAAAGACATGTCTAGCCAGTTTCACTACAGCGAAGTGACCGTGTCCAATTGTCTCTTCCAGATCGTACAATCCAGCTATTTTGCCGTCGTAACCGCTTTTCTTTTTCCCCGCCATCCCACTCGGATGTGGGAGAAAGTATCCCCAAACACCTGATCTAAACGTTCATGACTGTTGAGACGTTATTTAAGAAACAATTAAAACAAAACAACGGCTGTATCCATCACTGACCAAACTCTGTGTTGGCTGCCATTGCTGGCAATGAGCGCACGACCATTGCGCATGACGTCATTGTCACATGACAACAACACTTCTGACTTCTTCAATGGAGGGGAGCCGTGGCGTTACATCACAGCCCACATTTGTGTCGCCCAACTCGCTTTCATTAAAACTAAAGTAAATTTATCGGCATTATACGGGAAATCAGAAAACAGTTTGATTAGAACTTTATGCTGTTAAAAGGCGGCAAAAAAAATATTTGTTCTGGGCCCAAAATGGCATTCAGAAACACACGGTATAACTAGCATCTAAAACATTAAAAGAGTAACTATAAATGAAACTGCTAGAGAGAAATTCCTAAGATGCCTTAGATAATGAAAAAGATAAATGAATAGATAAAAGATTGGAGAGAACTGACATAAACAACATCTTGCAGTGGAAATTAAAATACAGTGTACATTGACCACATCAAAAGAGACAGTGGGGTGGAAAGAACAAATATTATAAATTATAAGGCATGTTCCAGGAAAACGGGACAAGATAAAGCAGCGCCAACTGGAAAGGAAAGCCTGCCATTTCAGTGAAGTCTTGACCGGTGACGCTATTCCGGTAGTCTACTATTTAACATGCTGCTCACGTTTAGTGCACGCGATATGAGTTTTGTAAAATGTTTATCGACAAAAACGTTGGGGGGGGGGGGGGGGATAATAAAATAATGTAAATGGATTACTTACCTGTCAGGCATAAAGTAAAAGTAAATGGAATACTTACCTGTCAGGCATAAAGTAAAAGTAAATGGAATACTTACCTGTCAGGCATAAAGTAAAAGTAAATGGAATACTTACCTGTCAGGCATAAAGTAAAAGTAAATGGAATACTTACCTGTCAGGCATAAAGTAAAAGTAAAAAGCCACGTCACACCAAGTGGTTTATAGGAAATACGATGTTAGTGACCATACTTTTTATAGAAGTTCGGCACGTGATTTTTGAGGTAATGTGGTCGGTATTACGCCCGTTCCGTTTTACTTTACCAGAAAAAACGTCAGTATCCATTTAGGGCTGGGTGAACCAGGAAGCCGTTGATCAGGATCGAAACGACCTCTTGTTCTTTGTAGTCCAGTTCACTAACCACTGAACTATCGCGGCTCCCACCTGTCAGGCATGGTTGGCACAAAGTGGCAACATTAGTAGTAGTGCTGCCGCCGTCACGAAAATATACGTTGCTGCATGTAGTCGAATCAGTGTCAAGCATATACATGTATATGTGTAATTGTAAGCATTTCTGACGTATCGATCAATCTATCTCTCAGTCTGTCTGCCTGCCCTCCTGCCTGCCTGTCTGTCTGTCTGTCTGTCTGTCTGTCTGTCTGTCTGTCTGTCTGTCTGTCTGTCTGTCTGTCTGTATGTCTGTCTGTCTGTCTGTCTGTTGTCTATCTATCTGCCTGCCTGCCTTCCTGTCTGTCTGTATGTATGTCTGTCTGTCTGTCTATCTATCAACCTTTCAATCCTTGGCCAGCCCATAGGGCATAGACCCAGATACGCTTTCTATTTTTCTAAATGTCTTTCTAGCAGTCTCAATTCTTGAAAGATCTTTTATAAAATCTCGCCATTTGTCTCTATTCTGTGCAAGCATCTCAATCTCAGGGAACCGATGCCTGCTGCTTTTGCCTATCTCATCAATGTTCTCAGAATTTCACTGGGTCGGCCTCTTTTCCTCCTACCTACTGTTTTTCAGGGCTTGCTTTGCTATTCGGTTAAAATCTCTGTTCATCAAATGTTCAACATGTGCCCATCGTCTTTTCTTGATTACTGATGATATTAACCCTAAAAACAAATGAAAAGACGATCAGAGATGGGATTTCTCAGAAGAATGTTGAAAGTTCCCTGTAGACAAGCAAATGAAAAGACGATTAGAGGCCACATAGATGGGACTTCTCAGAAGAATGTTGAAAGTTCCCTGTAGACAAGCAAATGAAAAGACGATTAGAGGCCACAGAGATGGGATTTCTCAGAAGAATGTTGAAAGTTCCATGTAGACAAGCAAATGAAAAGACGATTAGAGGCCACAGAGATGGGATTTCTCAGAAGAATGTTGAAAGTTCCCTGTAGACAAGCAAATGAAAAGACGATTAGAGGCCACAGAGATGGGATTTCTCAGAAGAATGTTGAAAGTTCCCTGTAGACAAGCAAATGAAAAGACGATTAGAGGCCACATAGATGGGATTTCTCAGAAGAATGTTGAAAGTTCCCTGTAGACAAATAAATGAAAAGTCGATTAGAGGCAACAGAGATGGGATTTCTCAGAAGAATGTTGAAAGTTCCCTGTAGACAAGCAAATGAAAAGACGATTAGAGGCCACAGAGATGGGATTTCTCAGAAGAATGTTGAAAGTTCCCTGTAGACAAGCAAATGAAAAGACGATTAGAGGCCACAGAGATGGGATTTCTCAGAAGAATGTTGAAAGTTCCCTGTAGACAAGCAAATGAAAAGACGATTAGAGGCCACAGAGATGGGATTTCTCAGAAGAATGTTGAAAGTTCCCTATAGACAAGCAAATGAAAAGACGATTAGAGGCCACAGAGATGGGATTTCTCAGAAGAATGTTGAAAGTTCCTGTAGACAAGCAAATGAAAAGACGATTAGAGGCCACAGAGATGGGATTCTCAGAAGAATGTTGAAAGTTCCCTGTAGACAAGCAAATGAAAAGACGATTAGAGGCCACATAGATGGGATTTCTCAGAAGAATGTTGAAAGTTCCCTGTAGACAAGCAAATGAAAAGACGATTAGAGGCCACATAGATGGGATTTCTCAGAAGAATGTTGAAAGTTCCCTGTAGACAAGCAAATGAAAAGACGATTAGAGGCCACATAGATGGGATTTCTCAGAAGAATGTTGAAAGTTCCTGGACAGCTAAAAAGACCAATGAAGAAGTTCTCAAAGAGGCCAACACAAAAAGGCAGCTCCTAAAAAAACATCAGAAAGAAACAATCAACATTTTTTCGGACACATCTTGAGAAGAGGAAAGTTGGAATACTGGTTACAACTGGCAAAATAAAAGGAAAGAGAGATCGCGGACGACAAAGAGAAAAAAAAATGCTTGATAGCTTGGTGTCATGGCATGGAAAACAGTCAAGAACAGAACTGATACGATGCATTGTAGATAGAAGATTGTGGCAGGACATGATCGCCTACGCCAACCGGTATGGTACATGCTGCTGCTGCTGCTGATGATGATGCTATTAAAGGTTGATTTATCTACTGCTAATTTACACATTCTGTATCAGGTCTACGTTTCATTAACAATGCGTTTTTTCCACGATAGCGACATGTTAGACCTCTGATCAACAGCTCTGTGCCAAACGGGAGAAAAGCAACCATCCATCTTGGATGGAAACCTTTTGAATTATACAATAATAAAACCACAGCACACATTTTGGAATATGAGAATTAAATGTTCTGCTCATTATGAGAGAGATCAGCATATATTCTTCTTCATCTTGTTGTTCTTCTCCTTCTTCTTCTTCGTCTACTTCTCCTTCTTCTTCATCTTGTTCTTCTTCTTCGTCGTGTACTTCGCCTTCTTCTTCTTCCTCTTCTTCTCCTTCTTCTTCTATTTCTCATTCTTCTTCTATTTCTGCTTCTCCTTCTTCTTCTATTTCTCATTCTTCTTCTCCTACTTTCCTTCTCCGTCTCCTTCTTCTTCTATTTCTTCTTCTTCTTCTACTACTACTATTCTCCTCCTCCCCTCCTCCTCCTTCTCCTTCTTCTTCCTCTACTTCTTCTTCTACTTCTCCTTCTTCGTCTTCTTCTACTTCTCCTTCTTCTTCTTCAAAGAAAATTTTAATTCGTATCTTCTTCTACTTCATATTATTATAAACATTATTTCTCTTCTACTTCATATTATAAACATTATTTCTCCTTCTACTTCATATTATTATAAACATTATTTCTCCTTCTACTTCATATTATTATAAACATTATTTCTCCTTCTACTTCATATTATAAACATTATTTCTCCTTCTACTTCATATTATTAAAACATTATTTCTCCTTCTACTTCATATTATTATAAACATTATTTCTCCTTCTACTTCATATTATTATAAACATTATTTCTCCTTCTACTTCATATTATTATAAACATTATTTCTCCTTCAACTTCATATTATTATAAACATTATTTCTCCTTCTACTTCATATTATTATAAACATTTCTCCTTCATATTATTATAAACATTATTTCTCCTTCTACTTCATATTATTATAAACATTATTTCTCCTTCTACTTCATATTATTATAAACATTATTTCTCCTTCTACTTCATATTATTATAAAACATTATTTCTCCTTCTACTTCGTATTATTATAAACATTATTTCTCCTTCTACTTCATATTATTATAAACATTATTTCTCCTTCTACTTCATATTATAAACATTATTTCTCCTTCTACTTCATATTATTATAAACATTATTTCTCCTTCTACTTCATATTATTATAAACATTATTTCTCCTTCTACTTCATATTATTATAAACATTATTTCTCCTTCTACTTCATATTATTATAAACATTATTCTCCTTCAACTTCATATTATTATAAACATTATTTCTCCTTCTACTTCATATTATTATAAACTTTCTCCTTCATATTATTATAAACATTATTTCTCCTTCTACTTCATATTATTATAAACATTATTTCTCCTTCTACTTCATATTTTATAAATATTATTTCTCCTTCTACTTCATATTATTATAAACATTATTTCTCCTTCTACTTCATATTATTATAAACATTATTTCTCCTTCTACTTCATATTATTATAAACATTATTTCTCCTTCTACTTCATATTATTATAAACATTATTTCTCCTTCTACTTCATATTATTATAAACATTATTTCTCCTTCTACTTCATATTATTATAAACATTATTTCTCCTTCTACTTCGTATTATTATAAACATTATTTCTCCTTCTACTTCATATTATTATAAACATTATTTCTCCTTCTACTTCATATTATTATAAACATTATTTCTTCTTCTACTTCATATTAATATAAACATTATTTCTTCTTCTACTTCATATTATTATAAACATTATTTCTCCTTCTACTTCATGTTATTATAAACATTATTTCTCCTTCTACTTCATGTTATTATAAACATTATTTCTCTTCTACTTCATATTATTATAAACATTATTTCTCCTTCTACTTCATATATTATTATTATATTATTTCTCCTTCTACTTCATATTATTATAAACATTATTTCTCCTTCTACTTCATATTATTATAAACATTATTTCTCCTTCTACTTCATATTATAAACATTATTTCTCCTTCTACTTCATATTATTGTAAATATTATTTCTCCTTCTACTTCATATTATTATAAACATTATTTCTCCTTCTACTTCATATTATTATAAATATTATTTCTCCTTCTACTTCATATTATTATAAACATTATTCTCCTTCTACTTCATATTATTATAAACATTATTCTCCTTCATATTATTATAAACATTATTTCTCCTTCTACTTCATATTATTATATAACATTATTTCTCCTTCTACTTCATATTATTATAAACATTATTTCTCCTTCTACTTCATATTATTATAAACATTATTTCTCCTTCATATTATTATAAACATTATTTCTCCTTCATATTATTATAAACATTATTTCTCCTTCTACTTCATATTATTATAAACATTATTTCTCCTTCTACTTCATATTATTATAAACATTATTTCTCCTTCTACTTCATATTATTATAAACATTATTTCTCCTTCTACTTCATATTATTATAAACATTATTTCTCCTTCTACTTCATATTATTATAAACATTATTTCTCCTTCTACTTCATATTATTATAAAAATTATTTCTTCTTCTACTTCATATTATTATAAACATTATTTCTCCTTCTACTTCATTATATCTTAGATAATGAAAAAGATAAATGAATAGATAAAAGATTGGAGAGAACTGACATAAAAACATCTTGCAGTGGAAATTAAAATACAGTGTACATTGACCACATCAAAAGAGACAGTGGGGTGGAAAGAACAAATATTATAAATTATAAGGCATGTTTCCAGGAAAACGGGACAAGATAAAGCAGCGCCAACTGGAAAGGAAAGCCTGCCATTTCAGTGAAGTCTTGACCGGTGACGCTATTCCGGTAGTCCTACTATTTAACATGCTGCTCACGTTTAGTGCACGCGATATGAGTTTTGTAAAATGTTTATCGACAAAAACGTTGGGGGGGGGGGGGGGGGGGGGGGGGGTAATAAAATAATGTAAATGGATTACTTACCTGTCAGGCATAAAGTAAAAGTAAATGGAATACTTACCTGTCAGGCATAAAGTAAAAGTAAATGGAATACTTACCTGTCAGGCATAAAGTAAAAGTAAATGGAATACTTACCTGTCAGGCATAAAGTAAAAGTAAATGGAATACTTACCTGTCAGGCATAAAGTAAAAGTAAAAAGCCACGTCACACCAAGTGGTTTATAGGAAATACGATGTTAGTGACCATACTTTTTATAGAAGTTCGGCACGTGATTTTTGAGGTAATGTGGTCGGTATTACGCCCGTTCCGTTTTACTTTACCAGAAAAACGTCAGTATCCATTTAGGGCTGGGTGAACCAGGAAGCCGTTGATCAGGATCGAAACCGACCTCTTGTTCTTTGTAGTCCAGTTCACTAACCACTGAACTATCGCGGCTCCCACCTGTCAGGCATGGTTGGCACAAAGTGGCAACATTAGTAGTAGTGCTGCCGCCGTCACGAAAATATACGTTGCTGCATGTAGTCGAATCAGTGTCAAGCATATACATGTATATGTGTAATTGTAAGCATTTCTGACGTATCGATCAATCTATCTCTCAGTCTGTCTGCCTGCCCTCCTGCCTGCCTGTCTGTCTGTCTGTCTGTCTGTCTGTCTGTCTGTCTGTCTGTCTGTCTGTCTGTCTGTATGTC
>JAVIAB010000025.1:20064282-20079282 GCA_032433765.1 Megaustenia siamemsis | reverse complement strand
ATTATAAACATTATTTCTCCTTCTACTTCATATTATTATAAACATTATTTCTCCTTCTACTTCATATTTTTATAAATATTATTTCTCCTTCTACTTCATATTATTATAAACATTATTTCTCCTTCTACTTCATATTATTATAAACATTATTTCTCCTTCTACTTCATATTATTATAAACATTATTTCTCCTTCTACTTCATATTATTATAAACATTATTTCTCCTTCTACTTCATATTATTATAAACATTATTTCTCCTTCTACTTCATATTATTATAAACATTATTCTCCTTCTACTTCGTATTATTATAAACATTATTTCTCCTTCTACTTCATATTATTATAAACATTATTTCTCCTTCTACTTCATATTATTATAAACATTATTTCTTCTTCTACTTCATATTATATAAACATTATTTCTTCTTCTACTTCATATTATTATAAACATTATTTCTCCTTCTACTTCATGTTATTATAGCCTAAACATTATTTCTCCTTCTACTTCATATTATTATAAACATTATTTCTCCTTCTACTTCATATTATTATAAACATTATTCTCCTTCTACTTCATATTATTATAAACATTATTTCTCCTTCTACTTCATATTATTATAAACATTATTTCTCCTTCATATTATTATAAACATTATTTCTCCTTCATATTATTATAAACATTATTTCTCCTTCTACTTCATATTATTATAAACATTATTTCTCCTTCTACTTCATATTATTATAAACATTATTTCTCCTTCTACTTCATATTATTATAAACATTATTTCTCCTTCTACTTCATATTATTATAAACATTATTTCTCCTTCTACTTCATATTATTATAAACATTATTTCTCCTTCTACTTCATATTATTATAAAAATTATTTCTTCTTCTACTTCATATTATTATAAACATTATTTCTCCTTCTACTTCATTATATCTTAGATAATGAAAAAGATAAATGAATAGATAAAAAGATTGGAGAGAACTGACATAAACAACATCTTGCAGTGGAAATTAAAATACAGTGTACATTGACCACATCAAAAGAGACAGTGGGGTGGAAAGAACAAATATTATAAATTATAAGGCATGTTTCCAGGAAAACGGGACAAGATAAAGCAGCGCCAACTGGAAAGGAAAGCCTGCCATTTCAGTGAAGTCTTGACCGGTGACGCTATTCCGGTAGTCCTACTATTTAACATGCTGCTCACGTTTAGTGCACGCGATATGAGTTTTGTAAAATGTTTATCGACAAAAACGTTGGGGGGGGGGGGGGGGGGGGGATAAAAAAATAATGTAAATGGATTACTTACCTGTCAGGCATAAAGTAAAAGTAAATGGAATACTTACCTGTCAGGCATAAAGTAAAAGTAAATGGAATACTTACCTGTCAGGCATAAAGTAAAAGTAAATGGAATACTTACCTGTCAGGCATAAAGTAAAAGTAAATGGAATACTTACCTGTCAGGCATAAAGTAAAAGTAAAAAGCCACGTCACACCAAGTGGTTTATAGGAAATACGATGTTAGTGACCATACTTTTTATAGAAGTTCGGCACGTGATTTTTGAGGTAATGTGGTCGGTATTACGCCCGTTCCGTTTTACTTTACCAGAAAAACGTCAGTATCCATTTAGGGCTGGGTGAACCAGGAAGCCGTTGATCAGGATCGAAACCGACCTCTTGTTCTTGTAGTCCAGTTCACTAACCACTGAACTATCGCGGCTCCCACCTGTCAGGCATGGTTGGCACAAAGTGGCAACATTAGTAGTAGTGCTGCCGCCGTCACGAAAATATACGTTGCTGCATGTAGTCGAATCAGTGTCAAGCATATACATGTATATGTGTAATTGTAAGCATTTCTGACGTATCGATCAATCTATCTCTCAGTCTGTCTGCCTGCCCTCCTGCCTGCCTGTCTGTCTGTCTGTCTGTCTGTCTGTCTGTCTGTCTGTCTGTCTGTCTGTCTGTCTGTCTGTCTGTATGTCTGTCTGTCTGTCTGTCTGTTTGTCTATCTATCTGCCTGCCTGCCTTCCTGTCTGTCTGTATGTATGTCTGTCTGTCTGTCTATCTATCAACCTTTCAATCCTTGGCCAGCCCATAGGGCATAGACCCAGATACGCTTTCTATTTTTCTAAATTGTCTTTCTAGCAGTCTCAATTCTTGAAAGATCTTTTATAAAATCTCGCCATTTGTCTCTATTCTGTGCAAGCATCTCCTTCTACTTCATATTATTATAAACATTTCTCCTTCATATTATTATAAACATTATTTCTCCTTCTACTTCATATTATTATAAACATTATTTCTCCTTCTACTTCATATTTTTATAAATATTATTTCTCCTTCTACTTCATATTATTATAAACATTATTTCTCCTTCTACTTCATATTATTATAAACATTATTTCTCCTTCTACTTCATATTATTATAAACATTATTTCTCCTTCTACTTCATATTATATAAACATTATTTCTCCTTCTACTTCATATTATTATAAACATTATTTCTCCTTCTACTTCATATTATTATAAACATTATTTCTCCTTCTACTTCGTATTATTATAAACATTATTTCTCCTTCTACTTCATATTATTATAAACATTATTTCTCCTTCTACTTCATATTATTATAAACATTATTTCTTCTTCTACTTCATATTAATATAAACATTATTTCTTCTTCTACTTCATATTATTATAAACATTATTTCTCCTTCTACTTCATGTTATTATAAACATTATTTCTCCTTCTACTTCATGTTATTATAAACATTATTTCTCCTTCTACTTCATATTATTATAAACATTATTTCTCCTTCTACTTCATATTATTATTATAAACATTATTTCTCCTTCTACTTCATATTATTATAAACATTATTTCTCCTTCTACTTCATATTATTATAAAAATTATTTCTCCTTCTACTTCATATTATTATAAACATTATTTCTCCTTCTACTTCATATTATTGTAAATATTATTTTCTCCTTCTACTTCATATTATTATAAACATTATTTCTCCTTCTACTTCATATTATTATAAATATTATTTCTCCTTCTACTTCATATTATTATAAACATTATTTCTCCTTCTACTTCATATTATTATAAACATTATTTCTCCTTCATATTATTATAAACATTATTTCTCCTTCTACTTCATATTATTATAAACATTATTTCTCCTTCTACTTCATATTATTATAAACATTATTTCTCCTTCTACTTCATATTATTATAAACATTATTTCTCCTTCATATTATTATAAACATTATTTCTCCTTCATATTATTATAAACATTATTTCTCCTTCTACTTCATATTATTATAAACATTATTTCTCTTCTACTTCATATTATTATAAACATTATTTCTCCTTCTACTTCATATTATTATAAACATTATTTCTCCTTCTACTTCATATTATTATAAACATTATTTCTCCTTCATATTATTATAAACATTATTTCTCCTTCATATTATTATAAACATTATTTCTCCTTCTACTTCATATTATTATAAACATTATTTCTCCTTCTACTTCATATTATTATAAACATTATTTCTCCTTCTACTTCATATTATTATAAACATTATTTCTCCTTCTACTTCATATTATTATAAACATTATTTCTCCTTCTACTTCATATTATTATAAACATTATTTCTCCTTCTACTTCATATTATTATAAAAATTATTTCTTCTTCTACTTCATATTATTATAAACATTATTTCTCCTTCTACTTCATATTATTATAAACATTATTTCTCCTTCTACTTCATATTATTATAAACATTATTTCTCCTTCTACTTCATTTATTATAAATATTATTTCTCCTTCTACTTCATATTATTATAAACATTATTTCTCCTTCTACTTCATATTATTATAAACATTATTTCTCCTTCTACTTCATATTATTATAAACATTATTTCTCCTTCTACTTCATATTATTATAAACATTATTCTCCTTCTACTTCATATTATTATAAACATTATTTCTCCTTCTACTTCATATTATTATAAACATTATTTCTCCTTCTACTTCATATTATTATAAACATTATTTCTATTTCTACTTCATATTATTATAGCCTAAACATTATTTCTCCTTCTACTTCATATTATTATAAACATTATTTCTCCTTCTACTTCATATTATTATAAACATTATTTCTCCTTCTACTTCATATTAATATAAACATTATTTCTCCTTCTACTTCATATTAATATAAACATTATTTCTCCTTCATATTATTATAAACATTATTTCTTCTTCTACTTCATATTAATATAAACATTATTTCTCCTTCATATTATTATAAACATTATTTCTTCTTCTACTTCATATTAATATAAACATTATTTCTCCTTCATATTATTATAAACATTATTTCTCCTTCTACTTCATATTAATATAAACATTATTTCTCCTTCATATTATTATAAACATTATTTCTCCTTCTACTTCATATTATTATAAACATTATTTCTCCTTCTACTTCATATTATTATAAACATTATTTCTCCTTCTACTTCATATTATTATAAACATTATTTCTCCTTCTACTTCATATTATTATAAACATTATTTCTCCTTCAACTTCATATTATTATAAACATTATTTCTCCTTCTACTTCATATTATTATAAACATTTCTCCTTCATATTATTATAAACATTATTTCTCCTTCTACTTCATATTATTATAAACATTATTTCTCCTTCTACTTCATATTTTTATAATATTATTTCTCCTTCTACTTCATATTATTATAAACATTATTTCTCCTTCTACTTCATATTATTATAAACATTATTTCTCCTTCTACTTCATATTATTATAAACATTATTTCTCCTTCTACTTCATATTATTATAAACATTATTTCTCCTTCTACTTCATATTATTATAAACATTATTTCTCCTTCTACTTCATATTATTATAAACATTATTTCTCCTTCTACTTCATATTATTATAAAAATTATTTCTTCTTCTACTTCATATTATTATAAACATTATTTCTCCTTCTACTTCATTATATCTTAGATAATGAAAAAGATAAATGAATAGATAAAAGATTGGAGAGAACTGACATAAACAACATCTTGCAGTGGAAATTAAAATACAGTGTACATTGACCACATCAAAAGAGACAGTGGGGTGGAAAGAACAAATATTATAAATTATAAGGCATGTTTCCAGGAAAACGGGACAAGATAAAGCAGCGCCAACTGGAAAGGAAAGCCTGCCATTTCAGTGAAGTCTTGACCGGTGACGCTATTCCGGTAGTCCTACTATTTAACATGCTGCTCACGTTTAGTGCACGCGATATGAGTTTGTAAAATGTTTATCGACAAAAACGTTGGGGGGAAGGGGATAATAAAATAATGTAAATGGATTACTTACCTGTCAGGCATAAAGTAAAAGTAAATGGAATACTTACCTGTCAGGCATAAAGTAAAAGTAAATGGAATACTTACCTGTCAGGCATAAAGTAAAAGTAAATGGAATACTTACCTGTCAGGCATAAAGTAAAAGTAAATGGAATACTTACCTGTCAGGCATAAAGTAAAAGTAAAAAGCCACGTCACACCAAGTGGTTTATAGGAAATACGATGTTAGTGACCATACTTTTTATAGAAGTTCGGCACGTGATTTTTGAGGTAATGTGGTCGGTATTACGCCCGTTCCGTTTTACTTTACCAGAAAAACGTCAGTATCCATTTAGGGCTGGGTGAACCAGGAAGCCGTTGATCAGGATCGAAACCGACCTCTTGTTCTTTGTAGTCCAGTTCACTAACCACTGAACTATCGCGGCTCCCACCTGTCAGCATGGTTGGCACAAAGTGGCAACATTAGTAGTAGTGCTGCCGCCGTCACGAAAATATACGTTGCTGCATGTAGTCGAATCAGTGTCAAGCATATACATGTATATGTGTAATTGTAAGCATTTCTGACGTATCGATCAATCTATCTCTCAGTCTGTCTGCCTGCCTCCTGCTGCCTGTCTGTCTGTCTGTCTGTCTGTCTGTCTGTCTGTCTGTCTGTCTGTCTGTCTGTCTGTCTGTCTGTCTGTCTGTCTGTCTGTCTGTCTGTCTGTATGTCTGTCTGTCTGTCTGTCTGTTTGTCTATCTATCTGCCTGCCTGCCTTCCTGTCTGTCTGTATGTATGTCTGTCTGTCTGTCTGTCTATCTATCAACCTTTCAATCCTTGGCCAGCCCATAGGGCATAGACCCAGATACGCTTTCTATTTTTCTAAATTGTCTTTCTAGCAGTCTCAATTCTTGAAAGATCTTTTATAAAATCTCGCCATTTGTCTCTATTCTGTGCAAGCATCTCCTTCTACTTCATATTATTATAAACATTTCTCCTTCATATTATTATAAACATTATTTCTCCTTCTACTTCATATTATTATAAACATTATTTCTCCTTCTACTTCATATTTTATAAATATTATTTCTCCTTCTACTTCATATTATTATAAACATTATTTCTCCTTCTACTTCATATTATTATAAACATTATTTCTCCTTCTACTTCATATTATTATAAACATTATTTCTCCTTCATATTATTATAAACATTATTTCTCCTTCTACTTCATATTATTATAAACATTATTTCTCCTTCTACTTCATATTATTATAAACATTATTTCTCCTTCTACTTCATATTATTATAAAAATTATTTCTTCTTCTACTTCATATTATTATAAACATTATTTCTCCTTCTACTTCATATTATTATAAACATTATTTCTCCTTCTACTTCATATTATTATAAACATTATTTCTCCTTCTACTTCATATTATTATAAATATTATTTCTCCTTCTACTTCATATTATTATAAACATTATTTCTCCTTCTACTTCATATTATTATAAACATTATTTCTCCTTCTACTTCATATTATTATAAACATTATTTCTCCTTCTACTTCATATTATTATAAACATTATTTCTCCTTCTACTTCATATTATTATAAACATTATTTCTCCTTCTACTTCATATTATTATAAACATTATTTCTCCTTCTACTTCATATTATTATAAACATTATTTCTATTTCTACTTCATATTATTATAGCCTAAACATTATTTCTCCTTCTACTTCATATTATTATAAACATTATTTCTCCTTCTACTTCATATTATTATAAACATTATTTCTCCTTCTACTTCATATTAATATAAACATTATTTCTCCTTCTACTTCATATTAATATAAACATTATTTCTCCTTCATATTATTATAAACATTATTTCTTCTTCTACTTCATATTAATATAAACATTATTTCTCCTTCATATTATTATAAACATTATTTCTTCTTCTACTTCATATTAATATAAACATTATTTCTCCTTCATATTATTATAAACATTATTTCTCCTTCTACTTCATATTAATATAAACATTATTTCTCCTTCATATTATTATAAACATTATTTCTCCTTCTACTTCATATTATTATAAACATTATTTCTCCTTCTACTTCATATTATTATAAACATTATTTCTCCTTCTACTTCATATTATTATAAACATTATTTCTCCTTCTACTTCATATTATTATAAACATTATTTCTCCTTCAACTTCATATTATTATAAACATTATTCTCCTTCTACTTCATATTATTATAAACATTTCTCCTTCATATTATTATAAACATTATTTCTCCTTCTACTTCATATTATTATAAACATTATTTCTCCTTCTACTTCATATTTTTATAAATATTATTTCTCCTTCTACTTCATATTATTATAAACATTATTTCTCCTTCTACTTCATATTATTATAAACATTATTTCTCCTTCTACTTCATATTATTATAAACATTATTTCTCCTTCTACTTCATATTATTATAAACATTATTTCTCCTTCTACTTCATATTATTATAAACATTATTTCTCCTTCTACTTCATATTATTATAAACATTATTTCTCCTTCTACTTCATATTATTATAAAAATTATTTCTTCTTCTACTTCATATTATTATAAACATTATTTCTCCTTCTACTTCATTATATCTTAGATAATGAAAAAGATAAATGAATAGATAAAAGATTGGAGAGAACTGACATAAACAACATCTTGCAGTGGAAATTAAAATACAGTGTACATTGACCACATCAAAAGAGACAGTGGGGTGGAAAGAACAAATATTATAAATTATAAGGCATGTTTCCAGGAAACGGGACAAGATAAAGCAGCGCCAACTGGAAAGGAAAGCCTGCCATTTCAGTGAAGTCTTGACCGGTGACGCTATTCCGGTAGTCCTACTATTTAACATGCTGCTCACGTTTAGTGCACGCGATATGAGTTTTGTAAAATGTTTATCGACAAAAACGTTGGGGGGAAGGGGATAATAAAATAATGTAAATGGATTACTTACCTGTCAGGCATAAAGTAAAAGTAAATGGAATACTTACCTGTCAGGCATAAAGTAAAAGTAAATGGAATACTTACCTGTCAGGCATAAAGTAAAAGTAAATGGAATACTTACCTGTCAGGCATAAAGTAAAAGTAAATGGAATACTTACCTGTCAGGCATAAAGTAAAAGTAAAAAGCCACGTCACACCAAGTGGTTTATAGGAAATACGATGTTAGTGACCATACTTTTTATAGAAGTTCGGCACGTGATTTTTGAGGTAATGTGGTCGGTATTACGCCCGTTCCGTTTTACTTTACCAGAAAAACGTCAGTATCCATTTAGGGCTGGGTGAACCAGGAAGCCGTTGATCAGGATCGAAACCGACCTCTTGTTCTTTGTAGTCCAGTTCACTAACCACTGAACTATCGCGGCTCCCACCTGTCAGGCATGGTTGGCACAAAGTGGCAACATTAGTAGTAGTGCTGCCGCCGTCACGAAAATATACGTTGCTGCATGTAGTCGAATCAGTGTCAAGCATATACATGTATATGTGTAATTGTAAGCATTTCTGACGTATCGATCAATCTATCTCTCAGTCTGTCTGCCTGCCCTCCTGCCTGCCTGTCTGTCTGTCTGTCTGTCTGTCTGTCTGTCTGTCTGTCTGTCTGTCTGTCTGTCTGTCTGTCTGTCTGTCTGTCTGTATGTCTGTCTGTCTGTCTGTCTGTTTGTCTATCTATCTGCCTGCCTGCCTTCCTGTCTGTCTGTATGTCTGTCTGTCTGTCTGTCTGTCTATCTATCAACCTTTCAATCCTTGGCCAGCCCATAGGGCATAGACCCAGATACGCTTTCTATTTTTCTAAATTGTCTTTCTAGCAGTCTCAATTCTTGAAAGATCTTTTATAAAATCTCGCCATTTGTCTCTATTCTGTGCAAGCATCTCCTTCTACTTCATATTATTATAAACATTTCTCCTTCATATTATTATAAACATTATTTCTCCTTCTACTTCATATTATTATAAACATTATTTCTCCTTCTACTTCATATTTTTATAAATATTATTTCTCCTTCTACTTCATATTATTATAAACATTATTTCTCCTTCTACTTCATATTATTATAAACATTATTTCTCCTTCTACTTCATATTATTATAAACATTATTTCTCATTCTACTTCATATTATTATAAACATTATTTCTCCTTCTACTTCATATTATTATAAACATTATTTCTCCTTCTACTTCATATTATTATAAACATTATTTCTCCTTCTACTTCGTATTATTATAAACATTATTTCTCCTTCTACTTCATATTATTATAAACATTATTTCTCCTTCTACTTCATAATATTATAAACATTATTTCTTCTTCTACTTCATATTATTATAAACATTATTTCTTCTTCTACTTCATATTATTATAAACATTATTTCTCCTTCTACTTCATGTTATTATAAACATTATTTCTCCTTCTACTTCATGTTATTATAAACATTATTTCTCCTTCTACTTCATATTATTATAAACATTATTTCTCCTTCTACTTCATATTATTATTATAAACATTATTTCTCCTTCTACTTCATATTATTATAAATATTATTTCTCCTTCTACTTCATATTATTATAAACATTATTTCTCCTTCTACTTCATATTATTATAAACATTATTTCTCCTTCATATTATTATAAACATTATTTCTCCTTCTACTTCATATTATTATAAACATTATTTCTCCTTCTACTTCATATTATTATAAACATTATTTCTCCTTCTACTTCATATTATTATAAACATTATTTCTCCTTCATATTATTATAAACATTATTTCTCCTTCATATTATTATAAACATTATTTCTCCTTCTACTTCATATTATTATAAACATTATTTCTCCTTCTACTTCATATTATTATAAACATTATTTCTCCTTCTACTTCATATTATTATAAACATTATTTCTCCTTCTACTTCATATTATTATAAACATTATTTCTCCTTCTACTTCATATTATTATAAACATTATTTCTCCTTCTACTTCATATTATTATAAAAATTATTTTCTTCTTCTACTTCATATTATTATAAACATTATTTCTCCTTCTACTTCATATTATTATAAACATTATTTCTCCTTCTACTTCATATTATTATAAACATTATTTCTCCTTCTACTTCATATTATTATAAATATTATTTCTCCTTCTACTTCGTATTATTATAAACATTATTTCTCCTTCTACTTCATATTATTATAAACATTATTTCTCCTTCTACTTCATATTATTATAAACATTATTTCTTCTTCTACTTCATATTAATATAAACATTATTTCTTCTTCTACTTCATATTATTATAAACATTATTTCTCCTTCTACTTCATGTTATTATAAACATTATTTCTCCTTCTACTTCATGTTATTATAAACATTATTTCTCCTTCTACTTCATATTATTATAAACATTATTTCTCCTTCTACTTCATATTATTATTATAAACATTATTTCTCCTTCTACTTCATATTATTATAAACATTATTTCTCCTTCTACTTCATATTATTATAAAAATTATTTCTTCTTCTACTTCATATTATTATAAACATTATTTCTCCTTCTACTTCATATTATTGTAAATATTATTTCTCCTTCTACTTCATATTATTATAAACATTATTTCTCCTTCTACTTCATATTATTATAAATATTATTTCTCCTTCTACTTCATATTATTATAAACATTATTTCTCCTTCTACTTCATATTATTATAAACATTATTTCTCCTTCATATTATTATAAACATTATTTCTCCTTCTACTTCATATTATTATAAACATTATTTCTCCTTCTACTTCATATTATTATAAACATTATTTCTCCTTCTACTTCATATTATTATAAACATTATTTCTCCTTCTACTTCATATTATTATAAACATTATTTCTCCTTCTACTTCATATTATTATAAACATTATTTCTCCTTCTACTTCATATTATTATAAACATTATTTCTCCTTCTACTTCATATTATTATAAACATTATTTCTATTTCTACTTCATATTATTATAGCCTAAACATTATTTCTCCTTCTACTTCATATTATTATAAACATTATTTCTCCTTCTACTTCATATTATTATAAACATTATTTCTCCTTCTACTTCATATTAATATAAACATTATTTCTCCTTCTACTTCATATTAATATAAACATTATTTCTCCTTCATATTATTATAAACATTATTTCTTCTTCTACTTCATATTAATATAAACATTATTTCTCCTTCATATTATTATAAACATTATTTCTTCTTCTACTTCATATTAATATAAACATTATTTCTCCTTCATATTATTATAAACATTATTTCTCCTTCTACTTCATATTAATATAAACATTATTTCTCCTTCATATTATTATAAACATTATTTCTCCTTCTACTTCATATTATTATAAACATTATTTCTCCTTCTACTTCATATTATTATAAACATTATTTCTCCTTCTACTTCATATTATTATAAACATTATTTCTCCTTCTACTTCATATTATTATAAACATTATTTCTCCTTCAACTTCATATTATTATAAACATTATTTCTCCTTCTACTTCATATTATTATAAACATTTCTCCTTCATATTATTATAAACATTATTTCTCCTTCTACTTCATATTATTATAAACATTATTTCTCCTTCTACTTCATATTTTTATAAATATTATTTCTCCTTCTACTTCATATTATTATAAACATTATTTCTCCTTCTACTTCATATTATTATAAACATTATTTCTCCTTCTACTTCATATTATTATAAACATTATTTCTCCTTCTACTTCATATTATTATAAACATTATTTCTCCTTCTACTTCATATTATTATAAACATTATTTCTCCTTCTACTTCATATTATTATAAACATTATTTCTCCTTCTACTTCGTATTATTATAAACATTATTTCTCCTTCTACTTCATATTATTATAAACATTATTTCTCCTTCTACTTCATATTATTATAAACATTATTTCTTCTTCTACTTCATATTAATATAAACATTATTTCTTCTTCTACTTCATATTATTATAAACATTATTTCTCCTTCTACTTCATGTTATTATAAACATTATTTCTCCTTCTACTTCATGTTATTATAAACATTATTTCTCCTTCTACTTCATATTATTATAAACATTATTTCTCCTTCTACTTCATATTATTATTATAAACATTATTTCTCCTTCTACTTCATATTATTATAAACATTATTTCTCCTTCTACTTCATATTATTATAAACATTATTTCTCCTTCTACTTCATATTATTATAAACATTATTTCTCCTTCTACTTCATATTATTGTAAATATTATTTCTCCTTCTACTTCATATTATTATAAACATTATTTCTCCTTCTACTTCATATTATTATAAATATTATTTCTCCTTCTACTTCATATTATTATAAACATTATTTCTCCTTCTACTTCATATTATTATAAACATTATTTCTCCTTCATATTATTATAAACATTATTTCTCCTTCTACTTCATATTATTATAAACATTATTTCTCCTTCTACTTCATATTATTATAAACATTATTTCTCCTTCTACTTCATATTATTATAAACATTATTTCTCCTTCATATTATTATAAACATTATTTCTCCTTCATATTATTATAAACATTATTTCTCCTTCTACTTCATATTATTATAAACATTATTTCTCCTTCTACTTCATATTATTATAAACATTATTTCTCCTTCTACTTCATATTATTGTAAATATTATTTCTCCTTCTACTTCATATTATTATAAACATTATTTCTCCTTCTACTTCATATTATTATAAATATTATTTCTCCTTCTACTTCATATTATTATAAACATTATTTCTCCTTCTACTTCATATTATTATAAACATTATTTCTCCTTCATATTATTATAAACATTATTTCTCCTTCTACTTCATATTATTATAAACATTATTTCTCCTTCTACTTCATATTATTATAAACATTATTTCTCCTTCTACTTCATATTATTATAAACATTTTTTCTCCTTCATATTATTATAAACATTATTTCTCCTTCATATTATTATAAACATTATTTCTCCTTCTACTTCATATTATTATAAACATTATTTCTCCTTCTACTTCATATTATTATAAACATTATTTCTCCTTCTACTTCATATTATTATAAACATTATTTCTCCTTCTACTTCATATTATTATAAACATTATTTCTCCTTCTACTTCATATTATTATAAACATTATTTCTCCTTCTACTTCATATTATTATAAAAATTATTTCTTCTTCTACTTCATATTATTATAAACATTATTTCTCCTTCTACTTCATATTATTATAAACATTATTTCTCCTTCTACTTCATATTATTATAAACATTATTTCTCCTTCTACTTCATATTATTATAAATATTATTTCTCCTTCTACTTCATATTATTATAAACATTATTTCTCCTTCTACTTCATATTATTATAAACATTATTTCTCCTTCTACTTCATATTATTATAAACATTATTTCTCCTTCTACTTTATATTATTATAAACATTATTTCTCCTTCTACTTCATATTATTATAAACATTATTTCTCCTTCTACTTCATATTATTATAAACATTATTTCTCCTTCTACTTCATATTATTATAAACATTATTTCTCCTTCTACTTCATATTATTATAAATATTATTTCTCCTTCTACTTCATATTATTATAAACATTATTTCTCCTTCTACTTCATATTATTATAAACATTATTTCTCCTTCTACTTCATATTAATATAAACATTATTTCTCCTTCTACTTCATATTAATATAAACATTATTTCTCCTTCATATTATTATAAACATTATTTCTTCTTCTACTTCATATTAATATAAACATTATTTCTCCTTCATATTATTATAAACATTATTTCTTCTTCTACTTCATATTAATATAAACATTATTTCTCCTTCATATTATTATAAACATTATTTCTCCTTCTACTTCATATTAATATAAACATTATTTCTCCTTCATATTATTATAAACATTATTTCTCCTTCTACTTCATATTATTATAAACATTATTTCTCCTTCTACTTCATATTATTATAAACATTATTTCTCCTTCTACTTCATATTATTATAAACATTATTTCTCCTTCTACAGGGATCAAGCTTTAAACAAATCGAAACAGTCTATAAGTCGCAAACAGCGTAGCGCGCTGAATGCATTGTCTGGTTTCTTTTGTTTCGTTGTTTTGTTGTGCCGGCTTGCTTAAGTTTGAGAAAAAAGTATGAGCCCAGTGTGACGTCACTTTGGTAAAACAGTAAGTGCTTGAAAAAAAACAACTTTAACTAAAATAGTAAAAAATAGTAAAGTACCCCAGTCATGCCAAGTGGCGTATAGGGAATATGGTGTTAATTACCATAAATTTTATAGACCTTCAGCACATGATTTTTGGGGTAATGTGGTCGGTATTACGCCCGTGCCGCTTTACTTTCCCAGGAAAAAATCCGGTACCCATTAAAGGCTGGGTGAACCCAGA